>SZWC01001488.1:204051-223990 GCA_023375785.1 Penium margaritaceum
TGTGTTTCTGACCACTGTGTTTCTGACCACAGTGTTTCTGACTACTGTGTTTCTGACCAGTATGTTTCTGACCAGTGTGTTTCTCACCACTGTGTTTCTGAACATTCTGTTTATGACCAGTGTGTTTCTGACCACTATGTTTATGACCACTGTGTTTTTAACTAGTGTGTTTCTGACCACTGTGTTTCTGCCCACTGTTTTTCTGACCACTGTGTTTCTGACAACTGTCTATCCGAGCACTGTGTTTCTGACCAATGTGTTTCTGAACACTGTGTTTCTGACCACTGTGTTTCTGACCACTGTGTATCTGACCACCGTGATTATGACCACTGTGTTTCGCACCACTGTGTGTCTGACCAGTGTGTTTCTGACCACTGTGTTTCTGACCACTGTGTTTCTGACCACTGTGTTTCTGACCACTGTGTATATGACCACTGTGTTTCTGAACACTGTTTTCTGACCACTGTGTTCTTGACCACTGTGTTTCTGACAACTGTGTTTCTGACCACTGTGTTTTTGACCAATGTGTTTCTGACCACTGTGTTTCTCACTAGAGTGTTTCTGACCAGTGTGTTTCTGACCACTGTGTTTCTGACCAGTGTGTTTCTGACCAATGTGTTTCTGACCAGTGTGTTTCTGACCGATGTGTTTCTGACCACTGTGTTGCTGACCACTTTGTTTCTAACCAGTATGTTTCCGACAACTGTGTTTCTGACCACTGTGTTTCTGACCACTGTGTTTCTGACCAGTTTGTAACTGACCACTATGTTTCAGACCTATGTGTTTCTGACCACTGTGTTTCTGACCATTGTGTTTCTGACCATTGTCTCTCTGACCACTGTGTTTCTGACCAGTGCGTTTCTGACCAGTAAGTATCTGACCACTATGTTTCTGACCACTGTGTTTCTCACCACCGAGTTTCTGACCACTGTTTATGAATTGTGTGTTTCTTACCACTGTGTTTCTGACCAATGTGTTTCTGACCAGTGTGTTTCTGAACACTGTGTTTCTGACCACTGTGTTTCAGACCACTGTGTTCTGACCTCTGTTTCTGACCAGTGTGTTTCTGACCAGTGTATTTCTGACCACTGTGTTTCATACCTCTGTATTTCTGACCACTGTGTGTCTGACCAGTGTGTTTCTGACCACTGTGTTTCTGACCACTGTGTTTCTGACCAGTGTGTTTCTGACCAGTGTATTTCTGACCACTGTGTTTCATACCTCTGTATTTCTGACCACTGTGTGTCTGACCAGTGTGTTTCTGACCACTGTGTTTCTGACCACTGTGTTTCTGACCACTGTGTTTATAACCAGTGTGTTTCTGACCAGTGTGTTTCTGACCACTGTGTTTTTGACCACAGTGTTTCTGAACCGTGTGTTTCTGACTAGTGTGTTTCTGACTACGGTGTTTCTGACCTGTATCTTTATGACCACTGTGTTTCTGACCACTGTGTTTCTGACCAGTGTGTTTGTGACCACTGTGTTTCCGACCAATGTGTTTCTGACCAGTGTGTTTCTCAACACTGTGTTTCTGACCACTTTGTATCTAACCACTGTTTTTCTGACCACTGTGTTTCTGACCACTGTGTTTTCTGACTAGTGTGTCTCTGACCACTGTGTTTCTGACCACTGAGTTTCTGACCGACGTGTTTCCGACCATTGTGTTTCAGACCACCGTGTTTGTCACCAGTGTGTTTCTGATCACTGTGTTTATGACCACTGTGTTTCCGACCACTGTGTTTCTAACCACTGTGTTTCTGACTACTGTGTTTCTGACCACTTCGTTTCTGACCACTGTGTTTCCGACCACTGTGTTTCGGGCCACTGTGTTTCTGACCACTGTGTTTCTGACCACTGTGTTTCTGACCACAGTGTTTCTGACCACTGTGTTCTGACCAGTGTGTTTGGTTCCAGTGTGTTTCTGACCACTGTGTTTCGGACCAATGTGCTTCTAACCACTGTGTTTCTGACCAGTGTGTTTCTAAACAATGTGTTTCTGACCTCTGTGTTTCTGACCGCTGTGTTTCTGACCACTGTGTTTCTGAGCAGTTCGTTTCTGACCACTGTGGTTCTGACCACTGTGTTTCTGACCAGTGTGTTTCTGACCAGTGTTTATGACCAGTGTGTTTCGGACCACTTTGTTTCTGACCACCGTGTTTCTGACCACTGTGTTTCTGACCATTTTGTTTCCAACTAGTGTATTTCTGACCAGTGTGTTTGTAACCACTGTGTTTGTGACCAGTGTGTTTCTGACCATTGTGTGTCTGACCAGGGTGTTTCTCACCAGTATGTTTCTGACCACTCTGTTTCTGACCAGTGTGTTTCTGACCACTGTGTTTCGGACCACTGTGTTTGTTACCACTGTGTTTCTGACCACTGTCTTTCTGACCACTGTGTTTCTGGCCACTGTGTTTCAACCAGTGTATTTCTGACCAGGGTCTTTCTAACAACTGTGTTTTCGACCACCGTGTTTCTGACCCATGTGGTTCTGACCACTGTGTTTCTGACCAGTGTGTTTCTGACCATTGTGTTTCTGACCACTGTGTTTCTGACCACTGTGCTTCTGACCACTGTATTTCTGACCAGGATATTTCTGACCTCTGTGTGTCTGACCACTGTGTTTCGGACCACTGTGTGTCTGACCAGCGTGTTTCGGACCAGGGTGTTTCTGACTTCTGTGTTTCTGACCACTGTGTTTCTGACCACTGTGTTTCTGACAACTGTGTTTCTGATCACTGTAGTTCTGACCACTGTGTTTCTGACCACTGTGTTTCTGACCACTGTGTTCCTGACCACTGTGTTTCTGACCACTGTGTTTCTGACAACTGTGTTTCTGATCACTGTAGTTCTGACCACTGTGTTTCTGACCACTGTGTTTCTGACCACTGTGTTCCTGACAACTGTGTTTCTGACCAGTGTATTTTTGACCACTGTGGTTCTGACCACTGTGTTTCTGACTAGTGTGTTTCTGACCACTGTGTTTCTGACCACTGTGTTTCTGAGCAATGTATGTCTGACCAGTGTGTTTCTGACCAGTGTGTTTCTGACCACTGTGTTTCTGACCACTGTGTATCTGACCACTGTGTTTCTAACCAGTGTGTTTCTGACTCGTGTGTTTCTGACCACTGTGTTTCTGACCAATGTTTTTCTGACCACTGTGTTTCTGACCACTGTGTTTTTTACCACTGTGGTTCTGACTGGTGTGTTTCTGACCACTGTGTCTTTGACCAGTGTGTCTCTGACCACTGTGTTTCTGACCACTGTGTTTATGACCACTGTGTCTCTGACCAATGTGTTCCTATCCACTCTTTTTCTGACCACTGTGTTTCTGACCACTGTGGTTCTGACCACTGTGTTTCTGACCACTGTGTTTCTGACCACTGTGTTTTTGACCACTGTGGTTCTGACCACTGTGTTTCTGACCACTGTGTTTCTCACCAGTGTGTTTCTGACCAGTGTGTTTCTGACCACTGTGTTTCTGACCACTGTGTTCCTGACCAGTGTGTTTGTGACTACTGTGATTCTGATCACTGGGTTTCTGACCACTGTGTTTCTGAACAGTGTGTTTCTGACCACTGTGTTTCTGACCACTGGGTTTATGACCACTGTGTTTTGGACCACTGTGTTTTTGACCAATTTGTTTCTGACCATTGTGTTTCTGACCACTGTGTTTCAGACCACTGTGTTTCAGACCACTGTGTTTCTCACCAGTGTGTTTCTGACCAGTGTGTTTCTGACCACTGTGTTAATGACCGCTATGCAGCCGACAACTGTGTTTCTGACCACTGTGTTTTGACCACTGTGTTTCTCACCAATGTGTTTCTGACCATTGTTTTTCTGACCATTGTGTTTCTGACCACTGTGTTTCTATCCACTGTGTTTCTGACGAGTGTATTTCTGACTAGTATGTTTCTGACCAGTGTGTTTCTGACCAGTCTGTTTCTGACCACTATGTTTCTGACCACTGTGTTTCTGATCAGTGTGTTTCTGACCTCTGTGTTTCTGACTACTGTGTGTCTGACCACTATGTTTCTGACCAGTGTGTTTCTGACCACTGTATTTCAGACCTCTGTGTTTCTGACAACTGTGTTTCTGACCAGTGTGTTTCTGACCAGTGTGTTTCTGGCCTCTGTGTTTTTGACCGCTGTGTTTCTGACCACTGTAGTTCTGACCACATTGTTTCTGACCACTGTGTTTCTGACCAGTGTTTATGAACAGTGTGTTTCTGACCAGTGTGTTTCTGGCCTCTGTGTTTTTGACCGCTGTGTTTCTGACCACTGTAGTTCTGACCACATTGTTTCTGACCACTGTGTTTCTGACCAGTGTTTATGAACAGTGTGTTTCTGACCACTTTGTTTCTGACCAGTGTGTTTCTGAACACTGTGTTTCTGACCACTGTGTTTCTGACCACTGTGTTTCTGACCATTGTGTTTCTAACCAGTGTGTTTCTGACCACTTTGTTTCTGACCAGTGTGTTTCTGAACACTGTGTTTCTGACCACTGTGTTTCTGACCACTGTGTTTCTGACCATTGTGTTTCTAACCAGTGTATTTCTGAACAGTGTGTTTCTGAGCACTTTGTTTCTGACCACTGTCTTTTTGACCATTATGTAACTGACCAGTGTGTTTCTGACTAGTGTGCTTCTGACGACTTAGTTTCTGACAAGTGTGTTTCGGACCACTGTGTGTCTGACCACTGTGTTTCAGACCACTGTGGTTGTGACCACTGTGTTTTTGACCAATGTGTTTCTGACCACTGTGTTTCTGACCACTGTGTTTCTAACCAGTCTGTTTCTGACCACTGCCTTTCTGACCACTGTGTTTTTTACCACTGTGTTTCTGACCAGTGTGGTTCTGACCACTGTGTTTCTGACCACTGTGTTTCTGACCACTGTCTTTCTGACCAGTGTGTTTCTGACCATTGTGTTTATGACCACTGTGTTTCTGACCACTGTGCTTTTTACCACTGTGTTCCTGACCACTGTGTTTCTGAACACTGTGTTTCAGACCACTGTGTTGCTGACCACTGTGTTTCTGACCACTGTTTTTCAGACCACTGTGTTTCTAACCACTGTTTTTCTGACCAATGAGTTTCTGACCAGTGTTTATGTCCAGTGTGTTTCTGACCACTGTGTTTCTGACCAATGTGTTTCTGACCAGTGTGTTCTTGAACACTGTGTTTCTGACCACTCTGTTTCTGATCACTGTGTTTCTGACCAGTTTGTTTCCGTCGGTGTGTTTCTGACTACTGTGTTTCTGACCACTGTGTTTCTGACCACTGTGTGTCTGACCAGTGTGTTTCTAACCAGTGTGTTTCTGACCATATTATTTCTGACCAGTGTGCTTCTGACCACTGTGATTCTGACCACTGTGTTTCTGATCACTGTGTTTGTGACAACTGTGTTTGTGACCACTTTGTTTATGACCAATGTGTTTCTGACCACTGTGATTCTGACCACTGTGTTTCTGATCACTGTGTTTGTGACAACTGTGTTTGTGACCACTTTGTTTATGACCAATGTGTTTCTGACCACTGTGTTTCTGACCACTGTATTTTTGACCACTGTGTTTCTGACCAGTGTATTTCTGACCAGTGTGTTTCTGACCATTGTGTTTCTGACCAGTGTGTTTATGGCCACTGTGTGTCTGACCACTGTGTTTCTGATCACTATGTTTCTGACCACTGTGTTTCTGACCATTGTGTTTCTGACAACTGTGTTTCTGACCACTGTGTTTATGACCACTGTGTTTCTGATCACTGTGTTTCTGACCAGTGAGTTTCTGACCAGTCTGCTTCTGAACACTATGTTTCTGATCACTGTGTTTCTGACCACTGTGTTTATGACCAATGTGTTTTTGATCACTGTGTTACTGACCAATGTGTTTATGCCCAGTCTGCTTCTGAGCACTGTGTTTCTGACCAGTGTGTTTCTGACCACTGTGTTTCTGACCAAAGTGTTTCTGACCAGTGTGTTATTGACCATTGTGTATGTAACCACCGTGTTTCTGACCACTGTGTTTCTAACCAGTGTGTTTCTGACCACTGTGTTTCTGACCTCTGTAATTCTGACCACTGTGTGTCTGACCAGTGTGTTTATGACCAGGGTGTTTCTGACCACTTTGTTTCTCACAACTGTGTTTCTGACCACTGTGTTTGTGACCAATGTGTTTATGACCAGTGTGTTTCTGACCACTGTGTTTCTGACCACTGTGTTTCTGACCAGTGTGTTTCTGACCAAGGTGTTTCTGACAAGTGTGTTTCTGACCACTGTGTTTCTGACCAGTGTGTTTCTGACCAAGGTGTTTCTGACAAGTGTGTTTCTGACCAGTGTGTTTCTGACCACTCTGTTTCTGACCACTGTGTTTCTGACTCTGTGTTTCAGACCACTGTGTTTCTGACCACTGTTTATCTGACCACTGTGCTTCTGACCACTGAGTTTCTGACCAGTGTTTATGACCAGTGTGTTTCTGACCAGTGTGTTCTGACCAATGTTTTTCTGACCAGTGTGTTTCTGACCAGTTTGTTTCTGACTAATGTGTTTTTGACGACTGTGTTTCTGATCAGTATGTTTCTGACCTCTGTGTTTCTGAACACCGTGTGTTTAACCACTGTGTTTCTGACCACTGTGTTTCTTCCCACTGTGTTTCTGACCAGTGTGTTTCTGACCACTTTGTTTCTGACCACTGTTGTTCTGACCACTGTGTTTCTGACCAGTGTTTATGACCAGTGTGTTTCTGACCACTTTGTTTCTGTCCAGTGTGTTTCTGACCACTTTGTTTCTGTCCAGTGTGTTTCTGAACACCGTGTTTCTGACCACTGTGTTTCTGACTACTGTGTTGCTGACGATTGTGTTTCTAACCACTTTGTTTATGAGCAGTGTGTTCGTGAGCAGTGTGTTTCTTACCACTGTGTTTCTAACCACTGTGTGTCTGACCAAAGTGTTTCTGACCAGTGTGTTTCTGACCACTTTGTTTCTGACAAGTGTGGTTCTGACCACTGTGTTCCTGAACACTATGTTTCAGACCACTGTGTTTGTGACCACTGTGTTCTTGACCACTGTGTCTCTGACCACTGTGTTTCTGACCACTGTGTTTCTAACCAGTGTGTTTCTGACCAGTCTCTTTCTGCCCACTGTGTTATTGATCACTGTGTTCCTGACCAGTGTGGTTCTGACCACTGTGTTTCTGACCAGTGTGATTCTGACCATTGTGTTTCTGACCACTGTGTTTCTGACCACTGTGTTTCTGACCACTATGTTTTTGACCACTGTGTTTCTGACCACTGTGCTTCTGACAACTCTGTTGCTGACCACTGTGTTTCTGACCACTGTGTTTCAGACCACTGTGTTTCTGACCACTGTTTTTCTGACCACTGTGCTTCTGACCACTGAGTTTCTGACCAGTGTTTATGACCAGTGTGTTTCTGACCAGTGTGTTTCTGACCAATGTGTTTCTGACCAGTGTGTTTCTGAACACTGTGTTTCTGACCACTGTGTTTCTGATCAGTGTGTTTCTGTCCACTGTTTTTCTGACCACTGTGTTTCTGACCAGTGTCTTTGTGACCACTGTATGTCTGACCACTTTGTTTCTGACCACAGTGTTTCTGACCACTGTGCTTGTGACCACTGTGTTTCTGACCACTGTCTTTCTTACCACTGATTTTCTGACCAGTGGGTTTCTG
Organism: Penium margaritaceum; assembly: GCA_023375785.1. Taxonomy (NCBI): domain Eukaryota; kingdom Viridiplantae; phylum Streptophyta; class Zygnematophyceae; order Desmidiales; family Peniaceae; genus Penium; species Penium margaritaceum. Next base: position 211,732 of record SZWC01001488.1, read on the forward strand.
ACCACTGTGTTTCTGTCCACTGTGTTTCTGACCAGTGTGTTTTTGACCAGTGTGTTTGTGACCACTGTGCTTCTGACCAGTGTGTTTCTGACCATTGTGTTTCTGACCAGTGTGTTTCTGACCAGCGTGTTTCTGACCACTTTGTTTCTGACTACTGTGTTTCCAACCAGTGTGTTTGTGACCACTGTGTTTCTGACCAGTGTGTTTCAGACCCGTCTATTTCTGTTCACTGTGTTTCTGACCAGTGTGTTTTTGACCAGTGTGTTTGTGACCACTGTGCTTCTGACCAGTGTGTTTCTGACCATTGTGTTTCTGACCAGTGTGTTTCTGACCAGCGTGTTTCTGACCACTTTGTTTCTGACTACTGTGTTTCCAACCAGTGTGTTTGTGACCACTGTGTTTCTGACCAGTGTGTTTCAGACCCGTCTATTTCTGTTCACTGTGTTTCTGACCAGTGTGTTTTTGACCAGTGTGTTTGTGACCACTGTGCTTCTGACCAGTGTGTTTCTGACCATTGTGTTTCTGACCAGTGTGTTTCTGACCAGCGTGTTTCTGACCACTTTGTTTCTGACTACTGTGTTTCCAACCAGTGTGTTTGTGACCACTGTGTTTCTGACCAGTGTGTTTCAGACCCGTCTATTTCTGTTCACTGTGTTTCTGACCAGTGTGTTTTTGACCAGTGTGTTTGTGACCACTGTGCTTCTGACCAGTGTGTTTCTGACCATTGTGTTTCTGACCAGTGTGTTTCTGACCAGCGTGTTTCTGACCACTTTGTTTCTGACTACTGTGTTTCCAACCAGTGTGTTTGTGACCACTGTGTTTCTGACCAGTGTGTTTCAGACCCGTCTATTTCTGTTCACTGTGTTTCTGACCAGTGTGTTTTTGACCAGTGTGTTTGTGACCACTGTGCTTCTGACCAGTGTGTTTCTGACCATTGTGTTTCTGACCAGTGTGTTTCTGACCAGCGTGTTTCTGACCACTTTGTTTCTGACTACTGTGTTTCCAACCAGTGTGTTTGTGACCACTGTGTTTCTGACCAGTGTGTTTCAGACCCGTCTATTTCTGTTCACTGTGTTTCTGACCAGTGTGTTTTTGACCAGTGTGTTTGTGACCACTGTGCTTCTGACCAGTGTGTTTCTGACCATTGTGTTTCTGACCAGTGTGTTTCTGACCAGCGTGTTTCTGACCACTTTGTTTCTGACTACTGTGTTTCCAACCAGTGTGTTTGTGACCACTGTGTTTCTGACCAGTGTGTTTCAGACCCGTCTATTTCTGTTCACTGTGTTTCTGACCAGTGTGTTTTTGACCAGTGTGTTTGTGACCACTGTGCTTCTGACCAGTGTGTTTCTGACCATTGTGTTTCTGACCAGTGTGTTTCTGACCAGCGTGTTTCTGACCACTTTGTTTCTGACTACTGTGTTTCCAACCAGTGTGTTTGTGACCACTGTGTTTCTGACCAGTGTGTTTCAGACCCGTCTATTTCTGTTCACTGTGTTTCTGACCAGTGTGTTTTTGACCAGTGTGTTTGTGACCACTGTGCTTCTGACCAGTGTGTTTCTGACCATTGTGTTTCTGACCAGTGTGTTTCTGACCAGCGTGTTTCTGACCACTTTGTTTCTGACTACTGTGTTTCCAACCAGTGTGTTTGTGACCACTGTGTTTCTGACCAGTGTGTTTCAGACCCGTCTATTTCTGTTCACTGTGTTTCTGACCAGTGTGTTTTTGACCAGTGTGTTTGTGACCACTGTGCTTCTGACCAGTGTGTTTCTGACCATTGTGTTTCTGACCAGTGTGTTTCTGACCAGCGTGTTTCTGACCACTTTGTTTCTGACTACTGTGTTTCCAACCAGTGTGTTTGTGACCACTGTGTTTCTGACCAGTGTGTTTCAGACCCGTCTATTTCTGTTCACTGTGTTTCTGACCAGTGTGTTTTTGACCAGTGTGTTTGTGACCACTGTGCTTCTGACCAGTGTGTTTCTGACCATTGTGTTTCTGACCAGTGTGTTTCTGACCAGCGTGTTTCTGACCACTTTGTTTCTGACTACTGTGTTTCCAACCAGTGTGTTTGTGACCACTGTGTTTCTGACCAGTGTGTTTCAGACCCGTCTATTTCTGTTCACTGTGTTTCTGACCAGTGTGTTTTTGACCAGTGTGTTTGTGACCACTGTGCTTCTGACCAGTGTGTTTCTGACCATTGTGTTTCTGACCAGTGTGTTTCTGACCAGCGTGTTTCTGACCACTTTGTTTCTGACTACTGTGTTTCCAACCAGTGTGTTTGTGACCACTGTGTTTCTGACCAGTGTGTTTCAGACCCGTCTATTTCTGTTCACTGTGTTTCTGACCAGTGTGTTTTTGACCAGTGTGTTTGTGACCACTGTGCTTCTGACCAGTGTGTTTCTGACCATTGTGTTTCTGACCAGTGTGTTTCTGACCAGCGTGTTTCTGACCACTTTGTTTCTGACTACTGTGTTTCCAACCAGTGTGTTTGTGACCACTGTGTTTCTGACCAGTGTGTTTCAGACCCGTCTATTTCTGTTCACTGTGTTTCTGACCAGTGTGTTTTTGACCAGTGTGTTTGTGACCACTGTGCTTCTGACCAGTGTGTTTCTGACCATTGTGTTTCTGACCAGTGTGTTTCTGACCAGCGTGTTTCTGACCACTTTGTTTCTGACTACTGTGTTTCCAACCAGTGTGTTTGTGACCACTGTGTTTCTGACCAGTGTGTTTCAGACCCGTCTATTTCTGTTCACTGTGTTTCTGACCAGTGTGTTTTTGACCAGTGTGTTTGTGACCACTGTGCTTCTGACCAGTGTGTTTCTGACCATTGTGTTTCTGACCAGTGTGTTTCTGACCAGCGTGTTTCTGACCACTTTGTTTCTGACTACTGTGTTTCCAACCAGTGTGTTTGTGACCACTGTGTTTCTGACCAGTGTGTTTCAGACCCGTCTATTTCTGTTCACTGTGTTTCTGACCAGTGTGTTTTTGACCAGTGTGTTTGTGACCACTGTGCTTCTGACCAGTGTGTTTCTGACCATTGTGTTTCTGACCAGTGTGTTTCTGACCAGCGTGTTTCTGACCACTTTGTTTCTGACTACTGTGTTTCCAACCAGTGTGTTTGTGACCACTGTGTTTCTGACCAGTGTGTTTCAGACCCGTCTATTTCTGTTCACTGTGTTTCTGACCAGTGTGTTTTTGACCAGTGTGTTTGTGACCACTGTGCTTCTGACCAGTGTGTTTCTGACCATTGTGTTTCTGACCAGTGTGTTTCTGACCAGCGTGTTTCTGACCACTTTGTTTCTGACTACTGTGTTTCCAACCAGTGTGTTTGTGACCACTGTGTTTCTGACCAGTGTGTTTCAGACCCGTCTATTTCTGTTCACTGTGTTTCTGACCAGTGTGTTTTTGACCAGTGTGTTTGTGACCACTGTGCTTCTGACCAGTGTGTTTCTGACCATTGTGTTTCTGACCAGTGTGTTTCTGACCAGCGTGTTTCTGACCACTTTGTTTCTGACTACTGTGTTTCCAACCAGTGTGTTTGTGACCACTGTGTTTCTGACCAGTGTGTTTCTGACCACTGTGTGTCTGACCACTGTGTTTCTTACCAGTGTGTTTCTGACCACTGTGTTCCTGACCCCTAGGTTTCTGACCAGTGTGTTTCTGACCACTGTGTTCCTGACCACTGTGTTTCTTTCCAGTGTGTTTCTGACCACTGTGTTTCTCACCACTGTGTTTCTTACATGTGTGTTTGTGACCAGTGTGTTTCTGACCACTGTCTTTGTGACCACTATGTTTATGACCAGTGTGTTTGTGACCATAGTGTTTATGACCAGTGTGTTTCTGACCACTGTATTTCTGACCACCATGTTTCTGTCCAATGTGTTTCTGACCAGTGTGTTTCTGACCAGATTTTTTCTGACCAATGTGTTTCTGACCACTGTGTTTCTGACCACTATGTTTCTAACCAGTGTGTTTCTGACCACTGTGTTTCTCACCACTATGTTTCTAACCACTGTGTTTCTGACCACTGTGTTTCTAACCAGTGTGTTTCTGACCACTGTGTTTCTAACCAGTGTGTTTCTGACCAATATGTTTATGACCACTGTGTTTCTCACCAATGTGTTTATGACCACTGTGTTTCTGACCACTGTATTTCTGACCACTATGTTTCTGACCAGTGTTATTCTGACCACTGTGTTTATGACCAGTGTGTTTCTGAAAAGTGTGTTTTCTGACCAGTGCGCTTCTGATCACTGTGTTTTGTACCACTGTGTTTCTGACCACTCTGTTTCTGACCACTTCGTTTCTGACCACTGTGTTCCTTACCAGAGTGTTTCTGACCCATGTGTTTCTGAGATGTGTGTTTGTGACCAGTGTGTTCTGACCAGTGTGTTTCTGACCACTGTTTTTCAGACCACTGTGTTTCTGACCACTGTGTTTCTGACCAGTGTCTTTCTGAGAAGTGTGTTTTTGACCACTGTGTTTTTTACCACTGTGTTTCTGACCACTGTGTTTCTGACCAGTGTCTTTCTGAGAAGTGTGTTTTTGACCACTGTGTTTTTTACCACTGTGTTTCTGACCACTGTGTTTCTGACCAGTGTCTTTCTGAGAAGTGTGTTTTTGACCACTGTGTTTTTTACCACTGTGTTTCTGACCACTGTGTTTCTGACCAGTGTCTTTCTGAGAAGTGTGTTTTTGACCACTGTGTTTTTTACCACTGTGTTTCTGACCACTGTGTTTCTGACCAGTGTCTTTCTGAGAAGTGTGTTTTTGACCACTGTGTTTTTTACCACTGTGTTTCTGACCACTGTGTTTCTGACCAGTGTCTTTCTGAGAAGTGTGTTTTTGACCACTGTGTTTTTTACCACTGTGTTTCTGACCACTGTGTTTCTGACCAGTGTCTTTCTGAGAAGTGTGTTTTTGACCACTGTGTTTTTTACCACTGTGTTTCTGACCACTGTGTTTCTGACCAGTGTCTTTCTGAGAAGTGTGTTTTTGACCACTGTGTTTTTTACCACTGTGTTTCTGACCACTGTGTTTCTGACCAGTGTCTTTCTGAGAAGTGTGTTTTTGACCACTGTGTTTTTTACCACTGTGTTTCTGACCACTGTGTTTCTGACCAGTGTCTTTCTGAGAAGTGTGTTTTTGACCACTGTGTTTTTTACCACTGTGTTTCTGACCACTGTGTTTCTGACCAGTGTCTTTCTGAGAAGTGTGTTTTTGACCACTGTGTTTTTTACCACTGTGTTTCTGACCACTGTGTTTCTGACCAGTGTCTTTCTGAGAAGTGTGTTTTTGACCACTGTGTTTTTTACCACTGTGTTTCTGACCACTGTGTTTCTGACCAGTGTCTTTCTGAGAAGTGTGTTTTTGACCACTGTGTTTTTTACCACTGTGTTTCTGACCACTGTGTTTCTGACCAGTGTCTTTCTGAGAAGTGTGTTTTTGACCACTGTGTTTTTTACCACTGTGTTTCTGACCACTGTGTTTCTGACCAGTGTCTTTCTGAGAAGTGTGTTTTTGACCACTGTGTTTTTTACCACTGTGTTTCTGACCACTGTGTTTCTGACCAGTGTCTTTCTGAGAAGTGTGTTTTTGACCACTGTGTTTTTTACCACTGTGTTTCTGACCACTGTGTTTCTGACCAGTGTCTTTCTGAGAAGTGTGTTTTTGACCACTGTGTTTTTTACCACTGTGTTTCTGACCACTGTGTTTCTGACCAGTGTCTTTCTGAGAAGTGTGTTTTTGACCACTGTGTTTTTTACCACTGTGTTTCTGACCACTGTGTTTCTGACCAGTGTGTTTCTAACCAGTGTGTTTCTGACCAGTGTGTTTCTGACCACTGTGTTTCTGACCACTGTATTTCTGACCACTGTGTTTCTAACCACTGTTTTTCTGACCAGGGTGTTTCTGACCACCTTGATTCTGACCACTGTATTTCTGACAACTGTTTTTCTGACCACTGTGCTTCTCACCACTGTGTTTCTGACCACTGTGTTTCTCACAGGTGTATTTCTGACCACAGTGTGTCTGACCAGTGTGTTTCTGACCAGTGAGTTTCTGGCCACTATGTGTCTGACCAGTGTGTTTCTGACCGGGGTGTTCCTGACCTTTGTGTTTCTGACCACTGTGTTTCTGACCACTGTGTTTCCGACCACTGTGTTTATGACCACTGTGTTTCTGACCAGTATGTTTCTAACCAGTCTGTTTCTGACTAGTGTGTTTCTGACCACTGTATTTGACCAGTGTGTTTCTGACCAGTGTGTTTTCTGACCAGTGTGCTTCTGACCACTATGTTTCTGACCATTGTGTTTTTTACAACTGTTTTGTCGGAGCAGTTCGTTTTTGACCACTGTGTTTCTGACCAGAGTGTTTCTGACCAACGTGTTTCTGAGCAGTGTGTTTCTAACCAGTGTCTTTCCGTCCACTGTGTTTCTGACCAATGTGTTTCTGACCATTGTGTTTCTGACCATTGTGTTTCTGACCACTGTCTTTCTGACTAATGTGTTTCTGACAAGTGTGCTTATGACCAGTGTATTTCTGTCCACTGTGGTTGTGCCTACTGTGTTTCTCACCACTGGTTCTCAGACCACTGTGTTTCTGACCGCTGTGTTTCTGACCAGTGTGCTTCTGATCACTGTGTTTCTGACTAGTGTGCTTTTGACCAGTGTATTTCTGTCCACTGTGGTTGTGCCTACTGTGTTTCTCACCACTGGTTCTCAGACCACTGTGTTTCTGACCGCTGTGTTTCTGACCAGTGTGCTTCTGATCACTGTGTTTCTGACTAGTGTGCTTTTGACCAGTGTATTTCTGTCCACTGTGGTTGTGCCTACTGTGTTTCTCACCACTGGTTCTCAGACCACTGTGTTTCTGACCGCTGTGTTTCTGACCAGTGTGCTTCTGATCACTGTGTTTCTGACTAGTGTGCTTTTGACCAGTGTATTTCTGTCCACTGTGGTTGTGCCTACTGTGTTTCTCACCACTGGTTCTCAGACCACTGTGTTTCTGACCGCTGTGTTTCTGACCAGTGTGCTTCTGATCACTGTGTTTCTGACTAGTGTGCTTTTGACCAGTGTATTTCTGTCCACTGTGGTTGTGCCTACTGTGTTTCTCACCACTGGTTCTCAGACCACTGTGTTTCTGACCGCTGTGTTTCTGACCAGTGTGCTTCTGATCACTGTGTTTCTGACTAGTGTGCTTTTGACCAGTGTATTTCTGTCCACTGTGGTTGTGCCTACTGTGTTTCTCACCACTGGTTCTCAGACCACTGTGTTTCTGACCGCTGTGTTTCTGACCAGTGTGCTTCTGATCACTGTGTTTCTGACTAGTGTGCTTTTGACCAGTGTATTTCTGTCCACTGTGGTTGTGCCTACTGTGTTTCTCACCACTGGTTCTCAGACCACTGTGTTTCTGACCGCTGTGTTTCTGACCAGTGTGCTTCTGATCACTGTGTTTCTGACTAGTGTGCTTTTGACCAGTGTATTTCTGTCCACTGTGGTTGTGCCTACTGTGTTTCTCACCACTGGTTCTCAGACCACTGTGTTTCTGACCGCTGTGTTTCTGACCAGTGTGCTTCTGATCACTGTGTTTCTGACTAGTGTGCTTTTGACCAGTGTATTTCTGTCCACTGTGGTTGTGCCTACTGTGTTTCTCACCACTGGTTCTCAGACCACTGTGTTTCTGACCGCTGTGTTTCTGACCAGTGTGCTTCTGATCACTGTGTTTCTGACTAGTGTGCTTTTGACCAGTGTATTTCTGTCCACTGTGGTTGTGCCTACTGTGTTTCTCACCACTGGTTCTCAGACCACTGTGTTTCTGACCGCTGTGTTTCTGACCAGTGTGCTTCTGATCACTGTGTTTCTGACTAGTGTGCTTTTGACCAGTGTATTTCTGTCCACTGTGGTTGTGCCTACTGTGTTTCTCACCACTGGTTCTCAGACCACTGTGTTTCTGACCGCTGTGTTTCTGACCAGTGTGCTTCTGATCACTGTGTTTCTGACTAGTGTGCTTTTGACCAGTGTGTTTCTGACGAGTGTGTTTCTGACCACTGTCTTTCTGACCAGTGTGTTTCTTACCACTGTGTTTCTGACCAGTGTGTTTCTGACAAGTGTGCTTTTGACCAGTGTATTTCTGTCCACTGTGGTTGTGCCAACTGTGTTTCTCACCACTGTGTTTCTGACCACCGTGTTTCAGACCACTGTGTTTCCAACCACTGTGTTTCTGACCAGTGTGTTTCTGACCAGCGTGTTTCTGACCACTGACTTTCTGACTAATGTGTTTCTGACAAGTGTGTTTCTTACTAGTGTGTTTCTGACCTCTGTGTTTCTGACCGCTGTGTTTCTGACCAGCGTGTTTCTGACCATTTTGTTTCTGACTACGGTGTTTCCAACCAGTGTGTTTGTGACCACTGTGTTTCTGACCACTGTGTTTCTGACCAGTGTGTTTCTGACCACTGTGTTTCTGACCAGTGTGTTTCAGACCAGTGTGTTTCGGACCAGTGTGTTTCTGACCACTGTGTTTTTGACCACCTTGTTTCTCACCACTGTGTTTCTGACCACTGTGTTTTTTGACCACTGTGTTTCTGACCAGTGTGTTCCTGACCAGTGTGTTTCTGAACAATGTGCTTCTGACCACTGTGCTTCTGGCCTCTGTGTTTCTGACTAGTGTGTTTTTGACCAGGGTGCTTCTGACCAGTGTGTTTCTGACCACTGTGTTCTTCACCACTGTGTTTCTGACCACTGTGTTTCTGACCAGTGTGTTTCTGACTAGTGTGTTTCTTACCTCTGTGTTTCTGACCGCTGTGTTTCTGACCACTGTGTTTCTCACCACTGGTTCTCAGACCACTGTGTTTCTGACCACTGTGATTCTGACCACTGTGTTTCTGACCGCTGTGTTTCGAACCAGTGTGTTTCTGACCACTGTGATTCTGACCACTGTGTTTATGACCAGTGTGTTGCTGACCACTGTGTTTCTGACCGCTGTGTTTCGAACCAGTGTGTTTCTGACCACTGTGTTTCTGACCCCTGTGTTTCTGACCACTGTGTTTCTGACCAGTGTGTTTCTGACTACTGTGTTTCTAACCACTGTGTTTCTGACCAATGTGTTTCCGACCACTGTGTTTCTGACCAGTGTGTGTCTGACCAGTTTGTTTCTAACGAGTTTGTTTCTGAGCACTGTGTATCTGACCACTGTATTTCTGAACACAGTGTTTCTGACCACTATGTTTCTAACCAGTGTGTTTCTGACTAGTGTGTTTCTGACCATTGTAATTCTTACCAGTGTGTTTCTGACCAGTGTGTTTTCTGACCAGTGTGCTTCTAACCACTATGTTTCTGACCATTGTGTTTTTGACCACTGTGTTTCTGACCAGTTCGTTTTTGACCACTGTGTTTCTCACCACTGGTTCTCAGACCACTGTGTTTCTGACCACTGTGTTCTAACCACTGTGTTTCTGACCACTATGTTTCAGACCATTGTGTTTCCGACTACTGTGTTTCTGACCAGTGTGTTTCTGACTAGTGTGTTTCTGACCTCTGTGTTTCTGACCGCTGTGTTTCTGACCACTGTGTTTCTGACCAGTCTGTTTCTGACCGCTTTGTTTCTGACCACTCTGTTTCTGACCACTGTGTTTCTGACCACTGGGGTTATGACCACTGTGTTTCTGACCAGTTGGTTTCTGACCACAGTGTTTCTGACCACTGTGTTTCTGAGCACTGTGGTTCTGACCACTGTGTTTCTGACGAGTGTGTTTCTGACCACTGTGTTTCTGGCCACTGTGTTTCTGACCACTGTGCTTCTGACCAGTGTGTTTCTAAACACTGTCTTTCTGACCACTGTGTTTCTGACCACTGTGATTCTGACCACTGTGTTTATGACCAGTGTGTTGCTGACCACTGTGTTTCTGACCGCTGTGTTTCGAACCAGTGTGTTTCTGACCACTGTGTTTCTGACCAGTGTGTTTCTGACCACGGTGTTTTTGACCAGTGTGTTTCTGACCACTGTGTTTCTGACCACTGTGTTTCTGACCAGTGTGTTTCTGACCAGTGTGTTTCTGACCACTGTGTTTCGGATCGCTGTGTTTTTGACCACTCTGTTTCTGACCCCTATTTTTTCTGACCAGTGTGTTTCTGACCACTGTATTTCTGATTAGTGTGTCCCTGACCATTGTGTTTTTTACCAGTGTGTTTATGACCACTCTGTTTCTAACCACTGTGTTTCTCACCACTGTGTTTGTGAACAATGTGCTTCTGACCACAATGTCTCTCACCTATGTGTTATTGGCTTGTGTGTTTCTGACCAGGGTGTTCCTGACCTCTGTGTTTATGACAACTGTGTTTCTGACCACTGTGGTTCTGACCACTGTGTTTTTGACCACTGTGGTTCCGACCACTGTGTTTCAGACCACTGTGTTTCCGACCACTGTGTTTCTGACCAGTGTGTTTCTGAAAAGTGTGTTTCTGACCACTGAATTTCTGACCAATGTGTTTCTGACTAGTGCTTTTCTGACTAGTGTGTTTCTGACCTCTGTGTTTCTGACCGCTGTGTTTCGGACCAGTGTGTTTATGACGACTGTATTTCTGACCACGGTATTTCTGACCAGTGTGTTTCTGACCACTGTGTTTCTGACCACTGTGTTTCTGACCATTGTGTCTCTGACCACTGTGTTTCTGACCACTGTGTTTCTGATCGCTGTGTTTTTGACCACTCTGTTTCTGACCACTTTGTTTCTGACCAGTGTGTTTATGACCAGTGTGTTTATGACCACTGTGTTTCTGACCACTGTGTTTCTCACCACTGTGTTTCTGACCACTGTGTTTCTAACCACTGTGTTTCTGACCAGTGTGTTCTTGACCAGTTTGTTTCTGAACAATGTGCTTCTGACCACTGTGCTTCTGACTAGTGTGTTTCTGACCAGTGTGTTTCTGACCACTGTGTTTTTTATCACTGAGTTTCTGACCACTGTGTTTCTGACTAGTGTGTTTCTGACTAGTGTGTTTCTGACCTCTGTGTTTCTGACCGCTGTGTTTCTGACCACTGTGTTTTTTATCACTGAGTTTCTGACCACTGTGTTTCTGACTAGTGTGTTTCTGACTAGTGTGTTTCTGACCTCTGTGTTTCTGACCGCTGTGTTTCTGACCACTGTGTTTCTGACCACTGTGTTTCTGACCACTGTGGTTCTGACCACTGTGTTTTTGACCATTGCTTTTCTGACCGGTGTTTATAACTTGTGTGTTTCTGACCACTTTGTTTCTGGCTAATATGTTTCTGACCAGTGTGTTTCTGAACACTGTGTTTCTGACCACTGTGTTTCTTACCACTGTCTTTCTGACCACTGTGTTTCTGACCAGTGTGTTTCTGACCACTTTGTTTCTGGCTAATATGTTTCTGACCAGTGTGTTTCTGAACACTGTGTTTCTGACCACTGTGTTTCTTACCACTGTCTTTCTGACCACTGTGTTTCTGACCAGTGTGTTTCTGGCCAGTGTGTCTCTGACCACTGTTTTTGTGACCATTGTGTTTCTGACCAGTGTGTTTCTGACGAATGTGTTTCTGGCCACTGTGTTTCTGACCACTGTGTTTCTGATCGGTGTACTTCAGACCGCTTTGTTTTTGACCACTGTGTTTCTGACCAGTGTGTTTCTGACCACTGTTTTTCCGACCATTGTGTTTCTGACCAGTGTGTTTCTGACGAGTGTGTTTCTGATGTCTGTGTTTCTGACCACTGTGTTTCTCACCAGTGTGTTTCTGATCACCGTGGTTCTGACCAGTTTATTTCTCACCACTGTGTTTCTGACCACTGTTTTTCTGACCAGTGTGTTTCTCACCACTGTGATTCTGACCACTGTGTTTCTGACCACTGCCTTTCTGACCACTGTATTTCTAACCACAGTGTTTCTGACCGGTGTAATTCTGACCACTGTGTTTCTGAGGACTGTGTATCTGGCCACTGTGTTTCTAACCAGTGGGTTTCTGACAAGTGTGTTTCTCACCACTGTGTTTTTCACCAATGTGTTTCTGACTACTGTGTTTCTGACCACTGTGTTTCTGACCACTGTTTTTCTGACCAGTGTGTTTCCGACCACTGTGTTTTTGACCACTGTGTTTTCGATCACTGTGTTTCTGACCACTATGTTTCTTACCAGTGTGTTTATGACCACTGTGTTTCTGACCACTGTGTTTCTGACCGGTGTGTTTCTGACCACTGTGTTTCTGACCAGTGTGTTTCTGACCAGTGTGTTTCTGACCACTGTGTTTCTGACCA
>SZWC01001488.1:252227-283980 GCA_023375785.1 Penium margaritaceum
GTTTCTGACCAGTGTGTTTCTGACCACTGTGTTTCTGACCACAGTGTTTCTGAGCACTGTGTTCCTCACCACTGTGTTTCTGATCACCGTGTTTCTGACCAGTGTGTTTCTGACCAGTGTGTTTCTGACCAATGTATTTCTGACCACGGTATTTCCGACTATTGTGTTTCTGATCACTGTGTTTCTGACTAGTAGGTTTCTGATCATAGTGTATCTGACCATTGTGTCTCTGACCACTGTATTTCTGACCAGTGTGTTCCTGACCACTGTATTTCTGACCACTGTGTTTCTGACCAGTCTGTTTCTGACCAGTGTGTTTCTAACCACTGTGTTTCTGCCCACTGTGTTTCTGACAAGTGTGTTTCTGACCACTGTGTGTCTGACCAGTGTGTTTCTGACAAGTGTGTTTCTGACCACTGTGTGTCTGACCAGTGTGTTTCTGACAAGTGTGTTTCTGACCACTGTGTGTCTGACCAGTGTGTTTCTGACAAGTGTGTTTCTGACCACTGTGTGTCTGACCAGTGTGTTTCTGACAAGTGTGTTTCTGACCACTGTGTGTCTGACCAGTGTGTTTCTGACAAGTGTGTTTCTGACCACTGTGTGTCTGACCAGTGTGTTTCTGACAAGTGTGTTTCTGACCACTGTGTGTCTGACCAGTGTGTTTCTGACAAGTGTGTTTCTGACCACTGTGTGTCTGACCAGTGTGTTTCTGACAAGTGTGTTTCTGACCACTGTGTGTCTGACCAGTGTGTTTCTGACAAGTGTGTTTCTGACCACTGTGTGTCTGACCAGTGTGTTTCTGACAAGTGTGTTTCTGACCACTGTGTGTCTGACCAGTGTGTTTCTGACAAGTGTGTTTCTGACCACTGTGTGTCTGACCAGTGTGTTTCTGACAAGTGTGTTTCTGACCACTGTGTGTCTGACCAGTGTGTTTCTGACAAGTGTGTTTCTGACCACTGTGTGTCTGACCAGTGTGTTTCTGACAAGTGTGTTTCTGACCACTGTGTGTCTGACCAGTGTGTTTCTGACAAGTGTGTTTCTGACCACTGTGTGTCTGACCAGTGTGTTTCTGACAAGTGTGTTTCTGACCACTGTGTGTCTGACCAGTGTGTTTCTGACAAGTGTGTTTCTGACCACTGTGTGTCTGACCAGTGTGTTTCTGACAAGTGTGTTTCTGACCACTGTGTGTCTGACCAGTGTGTTTCTGACAAGTGTGTTTCTGACCACTGTGTGTCTGACCAGTGTGTTTCTGACAAGTGTGTTTCTGACCACTGTGTGTCTGACCAGTGTGTTTCTGACAAGTGTGTTTCTGACCACTGTGTGTCTGACCAGTGTGTTTCTGACAAGTGTGTTTCTGACCACTGTGTGTCTGACCAGTGTGTTTCTGACAAGTGTGTTTCTGACCACTGTGTGTCTGACCAGTGTGTTTCTGACAAGTGTGTTTCTGACCACTGTGTGTCTGACCAGTGTGTTTCTGACAAGTGTGTTTCTGACCACTGTGTGTCTGACCAGTGTGTTTCTGACAAGTGTGTTTCTGACCACTGTGTGTCTGACCAGTGTGTTTCTGACAAGTGTGTTTCTGACCACTGTGTGTCTGACCAGTGTGTTTCTGACAAGTGTGTTTCTGACCACTGTGTGTCTGACCAGTGTGTTTCTGACAAGTGTGTTTCTGACCACTGTGTGTCTGACCAGTGTGTTTCTGACAAGTGTGTTTCTGACCACAGTGTCTCTGACCACTGTGTTTCTGACCACTGTGTTTCTCACTACTGTGTTTCTAACTAGTGTGTTTCTGACCAGTGTGTTTCTGACCACTGTGTTTCTGACCACTGTGTTTTTGACCACTGTGTTTCTGAGTAGTGTGTTTCTGACCACTTTGTTTCTGACCACTGTCTTTCTGATCACTGTGTTCCTGGCCAGTGTGTTTCTGACCGATTTGTTTCTGACCACAGTGATTCTGACCATTGTGTTTCTGATCACTGTGTTTCTGACTGGTGTGTTTCTGACCACTGTGTGTCTGACCACTGTGTTTCTTACCACTTTGTTTCTTACCAGTGTGTTTATGACCAGTGTGTTTCTGACCAGTGTGTTTCTGACCAGTGTGTTTCTGACCACTTTGTTTCAGACCACTGTGTTTCTGACCAGTGTGTTTCTGACTACTGTGTTTCCGACCAGTGTGTTTGTGAGCATTGTGTTCCTGACCACTGTGATCTGTCCACCGTGTTTATGACCACTGTGTTTCAGACCAATGTGTTTCTGACCACTGTGTTTCCAACCAGTGTGTTTCTGACCAGTGTGTTTTTGACCAGTATGTTTTCGGACCAGTGTACTTCTGACCACTGTGTTTCTGACCACAGTGTTTCTGACCACTGTGTTTCTGACCAGTGTGCTTCTGACCACTGTGTTTCTGAGCCGTGTGTTTCTGACCAGTGTGCTTCTGACCACTGTGTTTCTGACCACTGTTGTCCAGACCATCTTGTTTCTGACCATTGAGTTTCTAACCACTGTGTTTCTGACCAGTGTGTTTCTGACCACTGTTTTTCTGACCACTGTGTTTCTGACCAGTGTGTCTCTGACTGTTGTGTTCCTTACTACTATGATTCTGACCACTGTGTTTATGATCACTGTGTTTCTGACAAGCGTGTTTCTAACCAGTGTGTCTCTGAACACTGTGTTTCTGACCACTGTGTTTCCGACCACTGTGTTTCAGACCACAGTGTTTCTGACCACTGTGTTTATGACCACTGTGTTTCTGACAAGTGTGTTTCTGACCACAGTGTCTCTGACCACTGTGTTTCTGACCACTGTGTTTCTGACTACTGTGTTTCTAACTAGTGTGTTTCTGACCAGTGTGTTTCTGAGCACTCTGTTTCTGACCAGTGTGTTTCTGACCAGTGTGTTTCTGACCACTGTGTTTTTTACCACTGTGTTTCTGGGTAGTGTGTTCCCGACCACTTTGTTTCTGACCACTGTGTTTCTGAGCACTGTGTTCCTGGCCAGTCTGTTTCTGACCGATGTTTTTCTGACCACAGTGTTTCTGATCACTGTGTTTCTGACAAGTGTGTTTCTGACCACTGTGTCTCTGACCAGTGTGTTTCTGACAAGTGTGTTTCTGACCTATGTGTTTTGGGACCAGTGTGCTTCTGACCACTCTGTTTCTGACCACTGTATTTCTGAGGACTGTGTATCTGACCGCTGTGTTTCTGAGTCGTGTGTTTCTGACTAGTGTGCTTCTGACCACTGTGTTTCTGACCACTGTGCTTCTGACCATTGTGTTTCTGACCACTGTGTTTCTGACCAGTGCGTTTCTGACCAGTGTGTTTCTGACCAGTGTAATTCTGACCACTGTGTTTCTGACCACTGTGCTTCTGACCATTGTGTTTCTGACCACTGTGTTTCTGACCAGTGCGTTTCTGACCAGTGTGTTTCTGACCAGTGTAATTCTGACCACTGTGTTTCTGACCACTGTGCTTCTGACCATTGTGTTTCTGACCACTGTGTTTCTGACCAGTGCGTTTCTGACCAGTGTGTTTCTGACCAGTGTAATTCTGACCACTGTGTTTCTGACCACTGTGCTTCTGACCATTGTGTTTCTGACCACTGTGTTTCTGACCAGTGCGTTTCTGACCAGTGTGTTTCTGACCAGTGTAATTCTGACCACTGTGTTTCTGACCACTGTGCTTCTGACCATTGTGTTTCTGACCACTGTGTTTCTGACCAGTGCGTTTCTGACCAGTGTGTTTCTGACCAGTGTAATTCTGACCACTGTGTTTCTGACCACTGTGCTTCTGACCATTGTGTTTCTGACCACTGTGTTTCTGACCAGTGCGTTTCTGACCAGTGTGTTTCTGACCAGTGTAATTCTGACCACTGTGTTTCTGACCACTGTGTTTCTGACAAGTGTGTTTCTGACCACTGTGTGTCTGACCAGTGTGTTTCTGACCAGTGTGATTCTGACCACTGTGTTTCTGACCAGTGTGTTTCTGACCAACGTGTTTCTGACCACTGTGTTTCTGACCACTATGTTTTTGTCCACCGTGTTTCTGACCTCTGTGTTCATGACAAGTGTGTTGCTGACCACTGTGTTTGTGGCCACTGTGTTTCTAACCAGTGTGTTCCTGACTAGTGTGTTTCTGACTAGTGTGTTTTTGACCACTTTCTTTCGGACCAGTGTGTTTCTGACCAGTTTGTTTCTGACAACTGTTTTTCTGACCACTGTGTTTCTGACCACTGTGCTTCTGACCATTGTGTTTCTGACCACTGTGTTTCTGACCACTGTATTTCTGACCACTGAGTTTTTGACCACTGTGTTTCTGACCACTGTGTTTCTGACCGTTGTGTTTCTGACCACAGTGTTTCTGACCACTGTATTTCTGACCACTGAGTTTTTGACCACTGTGTTTCTGACCACTGTGTTTCTGACAGCTGTGGTTTAGACCACTGTATTTTAGACCACTGTGTTTCTGACCACTGTGTTTCTGACCACCGTGTTTTTGACCACCGTGTTTCTGACCACTGTGTTTCTCACCACTATGTTTCTGACCAATGTGTTTCTGACCTGTGTTTTTCTGACCACTGTGTTTCTGACCACCGTGTTTCTGACCACTGTGTTTCTGATCAGTGTGTTTCTGACCAGTGTGTATCTGACCACCGTGTTTGTGACCACTGTGTTTCTGACCACTGTGATTCGGATCACTGTGTTTCCAACCATTGTGTTTCTGACCACTGTGTTTCCGACCAGTGTGTTTCTGACCACTGTGTTTTTGACTAGTGTGTTTCTGACCACTGTGTTTGTAATCACTGTGTTTCTGACCAGTTTGTTTCTGACCAATGCGTTTTTTACCAGTGTGTTTCTGACCATTGTGCTTCTGACCCGTGTGTTTCTGAACAGTGTGTTTCTGACCACTGTGTTTCAGACCATTGTGTTTCTGACCTCTATGTTTGTGACCACTGTGTTTCTGGCCACTGTGTTTATACCACTGTGTTTTTGACCAGTGTGTTTCTGACCACTGTGTTTCAGACCATTGTGTTTCTGACCTCTATGTTTGTGACCACTGTGTTTCTGGCCACTGTGTTTATACCACTGTGTTTTTGACCAGTGTGTTTCTGACCACTGTTTTCTTGACCACTGTGTCTCTGACCACTGAGTTTCTCACCAGTGTGTTTGTGACCACTGTGTTTTACCAGTGTGCGTCTGACCAGTCTATTTCTGACCACTCTGTTTCTGACCAATGTGTTTCTGACCACTGTGTTTCTGACCACTGTGTTTCTGACCAGTGTGTTTCTAACCACTGTGTTTCTGCCCACTGTGTTTCTGACAAGTGTGTTTCTGACCAGTGTGTTTCTGACCACTGTGTTTCTGACCAGTGTGTTTCTGACCTCTGTGTTTCTGACCACTGTGTTTCTGACCACTGTGTTTCTGACCACTGTGTTTCTGACCACTATGTTTCTGACCACTGTGTTTATGACTAGCGTGCCTCTGACCGGTGAGTTTCTGTGGACTGTGTTTCCGATCCGTGTGTTTCTGACCACTACTTTTCTGACCAGCGTGCCTCTGACCAGTGCGTTTCTAACCACGGTGTTTTTGACCACTGTGTTTCTGACCAGTGTGTTTCTGACCAATGTGTTTCTGGCCAGTGTGTTTCTGACCGGTGTGTTTTTGACCACTGTGCTGCTGACCACTGTGTTTATGACCACTATGTTTATGACCACTGTGTTTCTGACAAGTGTGTTTCTGACCAGTGTGTTTCTGACCACTATGTTTCTGACCACTGTTTTTCTGACCACTGTGTCTGGCCAATGTGTTTCTGACCACTGTGTTTCTGACTAGCGTGCCTCTGACCAGTGTGTTCCTGTGCACTGTGTTTCTGACCACTACGTTTCTTACCAGAATGTTTCTGACAACTGTGTTTCTGACCACTGTGTTTCTGACCAGAGTGCTTCTAACCTGTGTGTAACTGACCACTGTGTTTCTCACCACTGTGTTTCTGACCACTTTGTTTCTGACCACTGTGTTTCTGACCATTGTGGTTCTGACCACTGTGTTTCTGACCAGTGTGTTTCTGACCACTGTGTTTCTCACCACTGTGTTTCTGACCACTTTGTTTCTGACCACTGTGTTTCTGACCATTGTGGTTCTGACCACTGTGTTTCTGACCAGTGTGTTTCTGACCAGTAAGTATCTGACCACTGTGTTTCTGACCACTGTGCTTCTGACCACTGTGTGTCCGACCAGTGTGTTTCTAACCAGTGTGATTCTGACCACTGTGTTTCTGACCAGTGAGTTTTTGACCAGAATAAACTGACCACTGTGTTCCTGACCACAGTGTTTCTGTCCAGTGTATTTCTGACCAATGTGTTTCTGACCACGGTGTTCATGACCACTGTGTTTTTGACCACTGTGCTTCTGACCACTGTGTTTCTTATCACTGTGTTTCTGACCACATTGTTGATAACCACTGTGTTTCTGACCACCTTGTTTCTGATCACCGTGTTTTTGACCACTGTTGTCTTGCCACTGTGTTTCTGACCACCGTGTTTCTGACCAATGCGTTTCTGACCAGTGTGTTTCTGACCACTGTGTTTCTGACCACTGTGTTTGTGACCACTGTGTTTCTGTCCAGAGTGTTTCTCCCCACTGTGTTTCTGACCAGTGTGTTTCTGACCAGTGTTTTTCTGACCACTGTGTTTCTGACAACTGTGTTCTGACCAGTGTGTTTCTGACCACTGTGTTTCTGACCATTGTGTTTCTGACCACTGTGTTTCTGACCACCGTGTTTCTGACCAGTGTGTTTCTGACCAGTTTGTTTCTGACCACTGTGTTTTTGACCAGTGTTTTTTGACCAGTGTGTTTCTGACCACTGTGTTTCTGACCAGTGTGTTTCTGACCACTGTGTTTCTGACCATTGTGTTTCTGACCACTGTGTTTCTGACCACCGTGTTTCTGACCAGTGTGTTTCTGACCAGTTTGTTTCTGACCACTGTGTTTTTGACCAGTGTTTTTTGACCAGTGTGTTTGTGACCCGTGTGTTTTTGACCAGTGTGTTTCTGACCAGTGTGTTTCTGACCACTTTGTTTCTGACCACTGTGTTTCTGGCCATTGTGTTTCTGGCCACTGTGTTTCTGACCTGTGTGTTTCTGACTAGTGTGTTTCTGACCAGCGTGTTTCTGACTAGTGTGTTTCCGACCACTGTAGTTCTGACGAGTGTGTTTCTGACCGCTGTGTTTCTGCCCACTATGTTTTTGACCACCGTGTTTATAACCAATGTGTTCATGACATGTATGTTTTTGACCACTGTGTTTATGACCACTGTGTTTTTGACCAGTGTGTTTCTGACCAGCGTGTGTCTGACCATTGCCTTTTTGACCAATATGCTTCTGACCAGTGTGTTTCTGACCAGTGTGTTACTGACAAATGTGTTTCTGACCACTGTGTTTCTGACCACTGTGTTCGTAACCATTGTGTTTCTGCCCACTGTGTTTCTGACCACTATGTTTCTTTCCAATGTGTTTCTGACCACTGTGTTTCTGACCAGTGTGTTTGTGACGACCGTGTTTCTGACCACTGTGTTTCTGACCGTTGTGTTTCTGATCACTTTGTTTCTGACCACTGTGTTTCTGACGACTGAGTTTTTGACCAGTGTGTTTCTGACCACTGTGTTTCTGACAGCTATGTTTTTGACCAGTGTATTTCTGACCACTGTGTTTCTGACCACTGTGTTTCTGACCACTCTGTTTCTGACCACGGTGTTTCTGACCACGGCGTTTCTGGCCTCGTGTTGCTGACCACTGTGTTTCTGACCACTGTGTTTCTGACCACTGTGTTGCTAACCACTGTGTTTCTGATCACTGTGTTTCTGACCACCGTGTTTCTGACTACTGTGTTTCTAACCATTGTGTTTCTGACCACTGTGTATGACTAGTGTATTTATGACCACTGTGTTTGTGATGACCGTGTTTCTGACCAGTTTGTTTCTGACCACTGCGTTTTTTACCAGTGTGTTTCTGACCAGTGTGTTTCTGACCAGTGTGTTTCTGACCTGTGTTTTTCCGACCACTGTGTTTCTGACCACTGTGTTTCTGACAACTGTGTTTCTGACCAGTGTGTTTCTGACCAATGTGTTTCTGACCACCGTGTTTCTGACCACAGTGTTTCTGACCATTGTGTTTCTGACCACTGTGTTTCTAACCACTGTGTTTCTGATCACTGTCTTTCCGACCAGTGTGCTTCTGACCACTGTGTTTCTGACTAGTGTGTTTATGACCACTGTGTTTGTGATCACTGTGTTTCTGACCAGTTTGTTTCTGACCTCTGCAATTTTGGCCAGTGTGTTTCTGACCAGTGGGTTTCTGAACCGTGTGTTTCTGACCAGTGTGTTTCTGACCACTGTGTTTCTGACCATTGTGTTTCTGACCACTATGTTTTGGACCACTGGGTTTCTGGCCACTGTGCCAAGCACACTTCGGCCGGGACTCCGCAGGGAAGACTGATCCGCGGAGGGAAGTACCGGGTGACCCGAAGTCCGCGCAGGGAATGCTCGCTCCCGCGGAGGCGGTCGAGCATAGGGTGGAACCCAGGGGCAGAGAGAACAAAGTAGCCACAGGGAAGCTGCCGCTGGTTGACATTGTCACCTGCGATGACTTCCCTACGGCTATCTCAAGCGCTTGTGGCAGAAGGCGGGAAAGGCGGGAAGCGGTGGAGGAAGTATGCGGTACAAAGAGAACAAAGACGAGCCGCAACAAGGTCTGCGATCACTGACAGGGCGCAGACAAGTAAGCGGATGGACTGAGCAATCAGGGGAGAAAACACCCAACTAGCATCAGTGATTGTGCGGCAATCACGGAGGAACCTCTGGGGACGCACCGCGGAAGACGAAGATTCAAGGAAGAAGACAAAGACTGCATGCATGAGCCGTGGATGAAGAAGACAATTAGTAGAAGATATGCTGTTTGTTTGAGGACGAGACCCGCGGGGCGTAGCCGCACCGCGTGGAGTCCAAGTAGGAGAACGGAAGAGTGTTTGAGAGGGAAGAGACCCACGGTATGAAGACACACCGTGCGGAGTCCCAAGTAGATAAGACCTAGATGGCACTAGCACAAGGAGACCTCAGTCTTGCTTGCTTCTTTGAGCAATACCCCACACTCATGTACTCCGTCAAGTTTATCAAAGAGTTTGACCCGCTCTCCTCTGCGTTCACCACCCCACTACCCCGGTGCCTTCCGTAGCTCTTGGACTCCTGTCCACAGATTGTGGGATTGTTTGTGTGAAGAGCCAAAAGACCGGATGAAGTGAGCTGCTGGCGGTATCCTTGCTTGCACACGTCCGCGGAACGAGGATTCCGCGGAGAGGAGCTGGAAGCCACGAGGTGGCGGGCCCGTGTGTGGCAAGAAGCGGACCGCGAAGTGCCACTCATCGATGAGGTTCGTGCACATAAATCGAGGCCGGCGGTCCGCGGAATTGTTAGTAGCCTAGAGCTGATATCGGTCTTCCGCTGTTTGCTTAGTCTGAGTAATAGTGATTGTGAGAAGTGTATAGTCCGCAGATAGCACGGAATAATAATTGTGCGGAGAGAATCAAGGGTACGGTAAAATTGGGGGTATCAGTGTCATGGTGCGGTGAGCGTGGACAGTTCCTTGCTCTTTGATTAGCAGAATTGCACGTAACCTTCAGATCAGTCATTGATGTCGGCAGCAAGCTTTGTATATCAGGATTGCAGGAGACACGCCAGCAACAGTCATCCGTGCGGTGTCTTACCGTGCCGAGCCACCACTTACGGAGGCGGTCAGATTTCCTCGCCTGTGCTGTCCCGCACCTCAGTTAGCTCTTCACCCGGCGCTGACCCCTTGGCCCAACACCAAAGGGTGAACGACTGGCTGGCGTAACTGCACTGTTGTCGCATCATGGACGCTCTGGGCGAGCGTGTGGAGGTGGAAACAATATCCGACCATGGCAGCCGCGGATCCAACCAGCCCCAGCACGAGTCGGAGGGATAGAAGGCTGTGGTTACGGCACCACCTTGGTTTTCCGATCCCCAACCATCATCGGAGCTGCACTCCACTGGTGGAGAATTCGAGGCCTATCACGGACAGGTCTATCGGCGTCATGGCGGGCAGCGGCCGTCAATGGCTGGCAAGACAACACTGGACGACCAGCAGTCAATGATGGACTTGCTACAGATAGGAATATCAGCTTCCGCGCTTGGGATGCCCCTGGACTCGAGCCTACCGTGGCAGCTGGCAGGGACGGTTCCGGAGGATATGACAGCAAGATCACCTGTGAGTGCACTACAGCAGTAGCAGATGGTCCCACCAGCACTCCGCCTAGGAAGCGAGCTATTGGGGACACTGGTGCCCCCAGAAACACTAGGATCCGCGCAGCCGCCGGCAAATCAACCTCTGGCAAATCAACCTTCCCTGCCTGTGGGAGCAATGGCGGTGGAACCCGTCACACCAAGCAATGGGGTGCACTCGTTGCACCCGACTCTGGGAGTCAGAAAGGCACGGGTGCCACTGCAGTCCCCCGCATCCGGCGCTGGGTTGTAGCAGATGCCTCTCCGGCTAAGCATGGGCGGACCACAAACGGGAACATCCCCACGGGCCATACTATAGGCACCGCTGCGGCAGCAAGCGTACCCATCCCAGGCGGCCGCAAATGTGCCACAATCGAGAGCACTACCGCATCCACCGGCGCCTACACAAGCGACCCCAGAACCTTGGCAGCACGGGCCGCAAGTAGGAGTGGCGGTTCAGCTTCCTGTTTGGATGACGCAGTCAGGGAATCAAGGTGGGGGCATTATTCACCAGGGAACTCCAGCCCAACCGACATGGATTCAATATCTGAGCCATCCGCAGCAGACGCTTGGGAGTGTGACGCAGATGAGCACCATGATTCAGCCTCCTGCTACCACTCCGCCCTCATGGACGACGCAGCACCAGCAGTCTATGGGCATGACGCAGATGGGGGCGACGCCACCAATATCCATAACCGGTGCACTGCCGCAGCTACCAGTGATTGTTCCTCAGGAATTATCCCACCGGCAGCTGGTTAGAGCAGCGTCCGCTGGAGCACCAGTGCCAATGTCACTGCCACCACTGATGATGTAGGGGCACTAGCACATACCACCACAACAAACGCGCATTGCCAATATGGGACCAGCGGCTCAACTCTATCACACAGCTGTAACTCCTACCAATCAGGCGTATCGGGCGCCCCAGGTAATGGTACCATCGGCACCTGGGACCCGGGCTCCGCCCCCTGGGATGGCATTCTTCTCCGCACCTTACACCGATACTGTACCAGTACCTCCCTCTTGGTACATGCTTCTCCCACCCATGCAGCCAGGCTTTCCCATGCCCGCGGGGTAATCACGGCTGCCGAACCCTCCAACAGGATACTCCGTAGCCCCGTCTGCAACCATTCCATCGCCACATGCCGTGACTATGTTGAAGACCAACTGCAGCACTGTTCCGCAGCTACAATATATCCGCTCTGAACCCGCCAATACACCGCGGTTGGACTCCTTCAAGGGCACCCCAGAGGAGGACCCATGGGTCTGGCTCAAGAAGACTACCCCCTATGCTAGCATCGAGCGAATTCCGCCCGACCTCTGCCTTGCTACTACGGAATTTCACCTCAAGGGGGCTGCAGCTGACTGGTACAACGCGCAGGCGCCTTTCCCATCTTTCATGGACTTTGGCAATGCACTTATCGAGCGCTTCAAGCCCTTGACAAAGGATGAGGCGCCACGGAAGATTGAGAAAGAGGTCATGCACAAGGATGATGGTATCCGCAGATTCCTAGACCAGTTCCTGACATGGGCTTCAGTGGCCAAGAGTCCACAAGGGGAAGGCGTGCCGATGTGGGTCTTGCTGCAGAACCTCATCCGCGCCCTCCCCGATGAAATATGCAGCCTCATGATTACCGACCACTATCATTCCCTCCAAGATGCGGTGCGGGACGCTACCGCTATCCTCACCACACAGCGATCCACCTGACAATACCAGGGCAGCGAGAACCATACGCCCTCATCTCCCCGCCTCCTCAACAACAGAAGCCAAGAGCTTGCTACATGTGCCAGAGCCTGGAGCACATTGCACGGGATTGCCCTCGTAAGCGACAGGGAGCTCCACGCCTTGACCCAATTTCCCAGGATTCTATGGTCTAGCAGTGGTAGCAATACTCCAACCATATGTGGCCAGGACAACAGCAGCAGCACCAGTGGCAGCAGCTGCAACAGCAACCACCTCCGCCCGCTTTAAGGCAGGACCAGGCAGCTCCGCAGGGAGCGGACCAGGGCATCTTGCCAAATCCATCCCCAAACCCCGCGACAGGCGCCTGGAACGTCAAGCTTGGATTGCCTATGGTTGAGGACGAGACTACGGGGGTGACACGCACGCCTGAAGAGACGGAACTCATCACACAAGCGCTCAAACTCCGCGGATGAGATCTACATGAAGCCGCACAGCTCTAGAGCAATTTGTGGAGAAAGGCGGAAGCCACGGAAGCCCGGCTTCAAGACACCGTAACCGCCCACTCCGTGCGATCCGCGGAAAGGCGCTGTGCTGTGGACCTCGTGCCTCCGGCATTTCCAACCAATGCTATCACCCATTCCGCCCCCAACCCCCCCTTTCCAACCAATGCTACCAACCATTCCGCCCCCCAGATTACCGCCATCACTGCACCTGACTCTACGGACCCCGTAGAAAGTCTCTTTGCAACTCCCGTTGCCTCTGTGAACCTCTTCAACTTTCTCCGCCTCCATCCTGAGCTGGCTCCACGGCTCAGGGAGGAATTTGCCAGAGCCAATCATCGCCTCCAGAGTGTTGGTATCTCTATCGCATGCACCACTCCACCCCACGGCACACAAAACACCCGATGGGTCGCGGCGGNCCAATGCTACCAACCATTCCGCCCCCCAGATTACCGCCATCACTGCACCTGACTCTACGGACCCCGTAGAAAGTCTCTTTGCAACTCCCGTTGCCTCTGTGAACCTCTTCAACTTTCTCCGCCTCCATCCTGAGCTGGCTCCACGGCTCAGGGAGGAATTTGCCAGAGCCAATCATCGCCTCCAGAGTGTTGGTATCTCTATCGCATGCACCACTCCACCCCACGGCACACAAAACACCCGATGGGTCGCGGCGGAGACCCCACCAGGATTGACCATAGAAGAGACAGAATGCGGATGGGTGCCACAGCCTCCAGAACCACCCCGCTGCAACGACCACCACTACGAGGTCGCATGTTGCGTGATCTGGATTTGTGGCCGCAAGTTTCTCGCCATAATTGACACCAGTGCAACCCACACCACCATGGCCCTCCGCGTCTTATGTCTTGTCGGATGGGCAGACCGAGTCCTCCTAACACGTCGGCTGTTTAGCAACTCCGCGGGAGGGATGGACTACGGGGATGGGGAAGTGCAGGGACTACCCCTGCAGGTGGGATCTCTTCACGAGCCAATGGACGTCCAAGTTACACGAGCCCGGACTTATGACATCTTCCTAGGCATGGACTATCTTCTTCTCTGGCAGGGCAACCTCTTGTTTTCCCTTGGCGTCATGCAGTTCACATCCGCCACCGGTACGAAGGAGTACGCGCTCATCACCATGGGTGACAGTGTCACGGTGCCAGTAATCGGCGGTGCGACCTTCTCCCTCCCAAAAGCGGTGCAGGAAGACTCCCACACGCGTGCCCAAAGCAGACTGATTTCAGCAGAGCCGGACCCTAACACGAAGCAAGTGTCCGTGGAAGAATGGCGTGAACTCTCAGCGGAGCATGCGGAGCCAGCGGTACGAGCAAGTCTTCTTGGGATGTGGTAGTAGAGTGAATAGGCATTCGGTCAGGGTCTTCCCCTGAATGACGACGAGGAGTTCTACCCCATCTGCGACCAGTTGCCACCTCCGCCCCCGCGCTGGGACCATATCCTGCACCCTCGCCTCTCATCAGTTGAGAAGCAGGATTTCCGGGACTTGTTGGACTCCTTCGCCGATATATTTGCTAGCTCCGCGACAGACCTTGGGAATGTCAATGCATTCACGACATCAACACCGGAGCAGCTCCCGCAATCAAGCAGAAAGTCCGCCGAATCCTCCCCGATCAGGAGCAGACCATCAATGAGGGATTAGTGGAGTTGAAATCACAAGGAGTCATTGTCCCCATCGTCAGCCCTTGGCAAGCCAACTTGGTCATCGTCGGCAAACCGGACGGGTCCAAACGCTTCTCTGTCGACTTCCGCAACCTCAATCACAGCACAGAGGAAGATGCATACCCCATGCCGCTGATCGTTGACATTCAAGAGCGCCAGCAGGGACGCGAATGGTTTGCAAAGCTGGATGTGAAGGCAGCCTTCCACGCCGTTCCTATACACCCGGACGCCGTCGCTAAAGCAGCCTACGTTTCTCCCAAAGGACTCTACGCTTTCACTTGCATGCCCTTTGGCCTCCGCAACACCAGTGCCACATTCCAAGGAGTCATGGACTCCACCCTCCATGGCATTCCCAATGTAAGCTGTTACATTGACGACATCATGGTTACGGCCCACAGCTTTGCGGATCTGTTCTCCTCCCTTGCTGCCGTTTTCTCTGCCCTCCGCGCTGCTAACCTCAAACTCAAAGCCGCCAAGTGTTCCATCGGCGCCGCGGAGATGGAATTCCTAGGATTTGTCATGAGCGCCGATGGCATTAAGACGGATCCCACACAAATCGCGGCAGTACAAGAATGGGGCCGACCCACCACGGCAGGCCAGGTCAAAATATTCCTAGGCTTGGTCTCTTTCTACCGCAAGTTTGTCCGCGACCACGCCCGCATTATCCGCCCACTACAGGAGCTCACCCATCAAGACATCCCATTCGAGTGGACACTGGAGTGTGCCGCTGCGTGGGCAAAAATCAAACATCGATTGGTCACCGCCCCCATGCTTCAGTTCCCTGATTTCAACCTACCCTTCTCCATCACTACCGACTGGTTGCGGGACGGTCTGGGTGCGGTCTTGTCACAGTCCATCAAAGAACCGATCCAATGAGTGATAGCGTACGCCAGTCAAGCCCTCACTGACGGTGAGCGGAACTACCCACCAGTGAAAGGCGAATGCCTGGCCGTGCTGTGGGCACTCCAGCACTTTTGCGACTACATAAAAAACTGTAAGCCTTTCACGGTCCCCACCGACCATCAAGCGCTACAATGGCTCCTCACGACCCAAAATCATGAGGGCATATTGGGCAAATGGGCGCTCCTCCTATAGGGCTACAACATGAAGATCAAGTACCAATCCGCGCTTGCTAATCGCAATGCCGATCCACTCAGCCACCTCCCCCACGCGGATTGGCCACATCCCGTGAACCANCTGGAGTGTGCCGCTGCGTGGGCAAAAATCAAACATCGATTGGTCACCGCCCCCATGCTTCAGTTCCCTGATTTCAACCTACCCTTCTCCATCACTACCGACTGGTTGCGGGACGGTCTGGGTGCGGTCTTGTCACAGTCCATCAAAGAACCGATCCAATGAGTGATAGCGTACGCCAGTCAAGCCCTCACTGACGGTGAGCGGAACTACCCACCAGTGAAAGGCGAATGCCTGGCCGTGCTGTGGGCACTCCAGCACTTTTGCGACTACATAAAAAACTGTAAGCCTTTCACGGTCCCCACCGACCATCAAGCGCTACAATGGCTCCTCACGACCCAAAATCATGAGGGCATATTGGCCAAATGGGCGCTCCTCCTATAGGGCTACAACATGAAGATCAAGTACCAATCCGCGCTTGCTAATCGCAATGCCGATCCACTCAGCCACCTCCCCCACGCGGATTGGCCACATCCCGTGAACCAGCATGACAAACCCACGAATTCGCCTCTTGTGGCTGTTCCTCCAGTTGACGCCGAACCCCAATGGGAAGGCGTAGCCCGGGAGTTCACCGACGTTGAATCCACGGCTGCCCTCCAACTCCTGTCTGAGTTGGAACCTGCTGAATGCTTGGGCCCCGTAGACATCCTCCTGGCCCTCCCTGATACGGGCCTTCAGCTGGCCCGCCGCTTCAACCCTAAGATCCGCGGCTGGACGCTGGAAGAGATCGCACCACATCTTCCACCTCGCTCTCTGCCGCAATCCCGTCCAACAGCTCCTGGTGTGCCCGCCGTTCCCTCTCCTCCGAAACTGGCCCCCACTCCCTCCACATCCCCTCTCCTTGACATGCGCCACCCTCTATCATTGGTTGACTTCCTCCTTCATTCCCCTGCAACTGCAGAACGTCTCCAAACTCTCTTTTCCTCATCCGACCCCTCTCCCGTTGGCATCTGCCTCTCCTGCACCATTCACCGCGACACGGGTGTCCGCATGGTGGCCCAGGCCATCCTTACGACACACTCCCGTATCCGGGAAGATTCTAGCTGCGCACCATGTACGTGGGCCCCTGCTCCGCTGATCCCGGGCCCACCGTCACCCGCCAAAGTCCACGTGGCATGGTACTACGTCTGGGTATGTAGCCGCAAGTTCGTGGCCATGGTGCACACTGGAGCCACACAAACCACCATAGCGCTCCGGATAGTACATACATTCGGTGTCGACAATCTCCTCGAACCCAGCTGGCTCTGTTTCTCCATCTCCACTGAAGCCATTGATGCTCCCATCAGCCAGATCGCGGCCCTCCCTATCCAATTTGCCGATGTGCATGCACCGTATACCGTGCAGGTATGCGATGTGCGTACGTACGATATGCTCCTGGCGGCCGACTGGCTCGCGGCGCACCAAGCGGATACATTGCTCGGCGCCGACATTGTGAGCCTCATGTCAGTCTCTCGGCGTTCGATCGTTCACTCCACTTTTTACTTCACCTCGACTACTCTCTGTTCTACCTCCCATGGTCCTCACGCCACTCACCTCTGGCACTTAGTTCACTCGCCACGTCACAGGAAGCTTGGGGGCCAACCGCGGAACAGCCTCTGCTATGGCTTGTCCTTCCAACGCGGAGTCCGCGCATGCGAACATGGGGGGTAGTGGCACTAGAAGGCGACACAACCGGTGATAGACAACAAACCGAGCCACGGCCGGAACGAGACACTCCGCACCACCTATGACGGCAGCCTCACATGGGACATCTCAAGCCCCCCGGGGCCCTTCCGCGCCCATGGCAACAACAGCGGCAGCAGCTTCACCTCAAGCACCTCTGACCTTGGGCCATCTCCCGTCACCAGGGGCATCTCCGGCCCCCCGGGGCCCTTACATGCTACCCGAAACATCTCTGGCTCCTCGAGTCCCTTCCGTGTTGCCTCGAACACCTATGGCTTCCCGGGTTCCCTCTGCACCCTCGACAATAGCAGCGGCAGCCTCACCTGGAGCGACTCCAACATTGGGCCCTTCCGCACCAACACCCTCACCCGGAGCACCTCTTGCACTGGGCTCCTCTGCACCACCCACACAGCAGCCCTAGCAGCATCACCAGGAGTACCTCCAGCACTGGGCCTCCCTGCACCCCCAGCACTGCCCGCATCCGTGGGTGCGCCACCGCCGCCTGGTCCCTCCGCGCCAACAACGCACTCCTCCTCCCGACCAGCCTCACAAGGCAATCCGACGCACGGCACACCACATCCCAACTCAGCGCGGGAACAATCATGGAAGGTGCGCGGACCTACCTGAAAGGGAGCTCTGGTGACACTGGAGAGCAACCCAGAGCGAACCAGCTACTGGACGTGGTGAGCAGTGTCATTGTGCATCTGCAGGATGAGCTCCCCGAGGCAGTCCGCGCGGCAATGGGGGACTCCTTCTACAACAAGGCATGGCAGGTCACGCTGAAAGGCGCGGCCAAGACTGCATTGGCTCTGAACGAGCGCGGGCGACATGATCAATTGCTGGAAACAGCGGGTGCAGAACGTCTCATATTGGCGCTCCGTAATGTCCTCTACCTCCGGCCAGACTGTGGAATGGCAGCTGTGGTAACATTTATTGACACAGACCAACCAGACCGCGCGG
Organism: Penium margaritaceum; assembly: GCA_023375785.1. NCBI lineage: Eukaryota > Viridiplantae > Streptophyta > Zygnematophyceae > Desmidiales > Peniaceae > Penium > Penium margaritaceum. The sequence goes on from SZWC01001488.1 coordinate 270,185, forward strand.
TGAACGCCGCCCGTGACTGGTGGCTCCTGGTTCACAACGACTAGAACGCGGATCCCACCCAACGCTACGTACACCTGCTTCAAGAATGCGCTCGGGCACTTGCCCTCTACCATGCCCAGCAAATGCCAGCGGGAACAATGGGGGGCTCAGTATACCACTGCAGAACTTGCGAGCTTCACCTCGGCGGAGACGGAATACGAGAGCTGGTTCGCCGCCATAAATGAATGCTGGTAACTCACCTTGGATGGAACCCCATGACAGGAGATAGTAGCCGCGGTGGCATAAGGACTGTGGAAGACACTGAGAGAAGTAGGCACAAAGCTAATGGAGGAGGCGGCACATCACTGGGCCCGGGAAGCTGCTGGGGCGTGTTAAGAAGAGAAGAACCGCGTCCTCGTGGAAATAAAAGAAGCTCAGGAATACCTCCGCGACTTCCTTGAGCTCGCGCAGACAAGGGACAAGCTGCAGGCCGTTTGGGGGCAGAGGGCGGAAGAAGAGAAGCAGGAAGCAGAGGCAGTCGCGACACAGTTGGTTGCAGAGTTTGAGACAGGGGTGGCGGAGGCCGGAGCAACAGGAGAGGCAACGGTGGCAGACACGAAGGAGATGGGATGAACCTCGGTGGAGACAGCAGCGGCAGCAACTGAGCGAGTGCCAGAGGAAAGGACTGCAGAGCAACAGGGAGCGGTGCAAAAGGGAAGTGGAAGGCGGGCACAGGACGTGCGTGCGCAGGGGAGAGCAGTCAAAGCTAGAAGACCAGCATTGAAGAATGCTCCCGGCCTGTCCTGTCCGCGACTTTGCGGGACAAACGAGCCAAACTTTAGGATGTGGCCAAGAGAGCCGCGGAATCCGCAACCGCCAGCAGACAAGCTGTCTCACATCAAATAGCCTCGATCAGTGACGCGGCAATCCCTCGGAAAAAATCCGAAAGGCAAGCCCCTTCCGCGGATACCATACCGACATCTCGTCAACGCGGACAAGAGAAGCAAACAGTTGAAGATAACACTACTGGCGTGCCCGTTGCCAAGCGCAGCAAGCAGCACCGCCCCGCCCAAGATACCCAGCAGAGCATTGATCCGGTGCAACTCGTGCAAGTCCAGCGGGATGCCGTCCAAGCCATGGAGCTGCTTATGGTGGTATTCCGCAATGTTCCAATGCCTGTTGGCTCGGTCCCAGCTAACTTGCAACCCCTGCTAGGGGGTGCCGGTGCAGTAGTGCACCAAGAGAAAGGGACTGTGGAAAGCGCCGCGGCCCCCGCGGTAAGAAAGAGAACCGCGGGGGTGGTAACCTCATAACTCAGTGAGTCACCAAGACCTGACAAAGAGTAGCCCATCGTAAAGGGTCAGGGCCTGCTGCAGCTCCCAGAGGCAGCGGAAGGACAAAGGCCAGAGGCGGAGACAAGTGAGGCTCGCGGAGCACGAGGTTGGCGGCACACGGCACCACCAGAAGTGGGGCTGCGTAGCCAGTGGGACAAAGGGGAGCTACGTGCGGTGGGGATCCTATGGCTCTTCCCAGCCCCGGACAGTTGGGATAGAGAGCCACCCACCTATGACGAGGAGAACCAGCGGCACCTGTTGGTAATGAAAGCGGAACATGATGCAAGGCGGGCTAAGGGGCTGTCGGCACTGTAGAAGGAGAAGAAGAAGAAGACTGGGGAAGCTGCCGCGGAAAAGACAGGAAAGAAGGGACCCGTCGAAACACAGGATTGGTGGACTTGGCAAACCACGCATATCTTGCTCCGCGCCATAACCAAGGAGCAGCAAAAAACTGAGGCGGAAAAAGTGTACAAAACATTGGGGGCTCAGATGGGGGTGGAATACGACAGGCGGAAGAAGGACGACCTCGCCCGTCTCTGTGAGCAGTACGCGTGGGAAGGTGGTCGCCTCTAGCGGACCATGCCACACATCTTGTGGGTGCCTCTGCTCACCATGCAAAAAGCGGTGGTCGAGGCCTACTACCGTCACCACCATTCCTGTGTGCAGGCACTTAATGAGCGGCTCTCTCCCATCCTGCACATACGAAACCTCCTGCAAATTGTGAAAGAGGTGGTGCAGCACTGCGCTCCATGCGAAAGACACCGTAAGATCACTCTGCGGGACATGCCCCTTTTCTTGCCCTCCCCCATCGGCGAGCCACTGGACCGCATCATCATCGACTTCCATGGGCCTCGTCCCCGCCGCGCCTAATGGGAGCGGTATTGGATCGTGGCATTCAATCACTTCACAAAGTTCATATGGGTCCCGGCTGTCCTCGACAAGTTCTCGGAGCGAGCAGCCCCCTTCATCCGGGAAGAAATCTTCTATCACTTTGGTGGGTGCCGCGTGGTGCACAGCTACAATGTTACAGAGTTCGCAGGAGCGTTTTGCAAGGAACTTGCGGAATGGGGTGTGCAGCACGTGCACTCCGGACGGTACCGGCCGCAGTCCCAGGGCCAAGTCGAGAGGGTGCATGAAATTTTGGAACGAGGAGTGGCCACCGTGGAGAGCAAGGGCTGGGAGAAACCCTAAAGAAAACCGCACACTTCATCAACATCAATCCCAGCCGCGCCACGCTATTCTCCCCACATGCCCTCCTCCTCGGCGAGCCTCCGCGTGCGGCATTGGGAATGCCTCAGATGCCACTGCGGCTGTCCCTGGACCCGGAACAGCAGCAGGATGGATGCCCGGAAAAGGAAGTGGAGGTAGCCAGGGACAAGGAGGTGAAGGAATGGTACCGGGAGCGGTGCCGCAAGACATCCGTGGTGAGGGCGGAAGCCCGACTCCGGGCCTCGGTCTCGGCCTGGCGCGGATGCAACGCCGCGAACCGACGCCTCAACCATGGGCCAAGTGAAGAAGGGAACTTGGTGTACCTCCGCCCATTCTCAGGCGCATGACATGAAGCAGAGAACGTCAGGGAGGTATTCCGCGTGGTTGCTAAGGACGCAGGGTACGTTTGGCTGGAAGGACCTGATGGGTTCAGCGAGCGGAGCTACCCGGCCACCGAGTTCGTCCTGCTACCCCCAGCCTGGCAGAAACACATACCACAAACGGGCGAAGAACTCCCTCCGCTCGCAGAACGCAAAGGCTCGAGAGGATGGAGCGTGGAGGAGGTATTGAGGCAGTGCGAGGCTCAAGTGTCGGAGCAGGAGGAAGCGTGGAGCCAGGAACCTCAAGGGGAGGAGCTGACAGACGGTTCAGATGTGCAGGAGGTCTCCGCAAGAGAAAGACAGGCAGGGTAGCGGCAACGAGGGGAGGAGCAGAAGGGTCAACAGCAGGAACAGCAAGAACAGCCGGAACGGGCCGGGCCACAACAAGTGGGCAGTGAAGGAGCGACCACCGGGACGCGTGCCGCTACTCCGCGGAAGAGGCCACTGATGATCCCCCATGAATTGGCCTCCTACACAGGCCCCTTTGTATGGTACGGAGAAAATCTGCCGGAGGAGCTGCTGCTGAAAGTGGTCTGCCGCGTTTGTGGCCAGCCACCACACCAAGGGCTGGCAAAGAGCTGCATTGGGCTAAACGGCACCTGCCTGAAGTGAATTAAAGGGGGCGAGAGGAGGAGGCGGAGCACAAGGAGGTAGGAGATGGCAGAACCGGTCCGGGCTCAGGCGGAGGGGAGGCACGTGGATGCTGGGACCGAGAAGAGGAGGAGATGGAAGAAGAGGAACAGGAGGAGCAGGCGGGATCACGGCAAGGACCCCGCACAGTCTCAGGGACTACAATGCCACGATGGTAGAAGGAGGGATGGATGATGGCCGCAGAACGAGAACAGAAGGAAAAAGAAAGCAAGACGTGCGTCCAGTGCGGGCATAGCTGGGGCAGAGTGGTGGAGGACTGTGAATGTTGCCACCCAAAAAAATGCGAAAACTGCCTACAGTAGCCGCGGAACAACAAGGGAGGACACAGCGGACCAAAGAGATGCGGGAGGTGTTGCCGGGAAATTGAGGAGGAGTGCAGAGTTTGGAAGCTACCCGGGGTAACCGCGGAAAGAGAGGAAGTGGACTCGGAGGACGGGGAGGAGGAGGATTCGCCCGCAGCGACTGTGGAGCACAGCCCCACCAGTGTCAAGGCCGTCAGTACAAGGACTCACTGCATCCAATGCAAGAAGCTTGCCCATCAGGCCTGCCTTGTGACAGGCGGCTCAGTGTGGGCAGGACTGTGCCACAAGTGTGGGGGAGCGGCAATCACGGAAGAACGGGCCGCGCTGGTCTATGACCACAAGACCTTGGTCCTAGCCTGCGGAGCATGTGAAGAGGACCTGAATGAGTTCGGCAAACCCTGCGGCATGTGCAGACCCATGTGCCAGCTACAGCGTGGGGCGTGCCGAAAGGAGGGCATATGGACCTGTAGCAGCTGCCAAGGCAAGACGCAGAGGATCAAGTGGAAGTTCTACAACAAGCGTCCCTGCGTGGGAAACAACTGCATAGGCCAGATCGAAGGGACGGTCTTCCGCTGTGAGCACTGTGGAGGCCTAGCGCATGCGTCTTGTTTTGAGGAGGTGGGACGGAGCAACGAGGGTAAGAAGATCTACCGGTGGTCAAGCTACAGAAAGTACGAGCGCGCGCCACACTGCTCCTCGTGCAAGAAGCTGATCAACGCACCCACGCTAGAAGCGCAATGTGAAGGGTGCCAACTCTTCGTCCATAATGAGTGCGCAGAGAAGCTCCAGCGGAAAGGAGGAACAGTGGAAAAGTACTGCAGGCCGTGCCAGGAGCAGGACCTACCCAGGCCCCGCAGATACTTCAAGCGGGTAACTCACTGAAGACTCTGGGGCATAAATCTTGCAAAAGGGGGAGTTGGGGGCATCAGTGTCAAGCACCCTTTGGCCGCGACTCCGCCGGGAAGACTGATCTGCGGTGGGAAGTACCGGGTGACCCGAAGTCCGGGCAGGGAATGCTGGCTCCCGCGGAGGCGGTCGAGCATAGGATGGCACGGAACCCAGGGGCAGAAAGAACAAAGTAGCCGCGGGGAAGCTGCCGCAGGTTGACATTGTCACCTGCGACGGCTTCCCTACGGCTATCTCAAGCGCTTGTGGCAGAAGGCGGGAAAGGCGGGAGGCGGTGGAGGAAGTCCACGGTATAAGGAGAACAAAGACGAGTCGCAGCAAAATCCGCGATCACTGACAGGGCGCAGACAAGTAAGCGGATGGACTGAGCAATCAGGGGAGAAAACACCCAACCAGCATCAGTGATCGTGCGTCAATCACGGAGGAACCTCTGAGGATGCACCGTGGAAGACGAATATTCAAGGAAGAACACGAAGACCACGTGCACGAGCCGCGGATGAATAAGACAATTAGTAGAAGAAATGCTGTGTGTTTAAGTACGAGACCCACGGGGTGTAGCCGCACCGCGTGGAGTCCAAGTAGGAGAAAGGAAGATCGTTTGAGAGGGAAGAGACCCACGGTGTGAAGACACACCGTGCGGAGAGAGGAGATAAGAACTAGATGACACTAGCACAAGGAGACCTCAGTCTTGCTTGCTTCCATGAGCAGTACTCCGCACTCATGTGCTCCGTCAAGCTTATCAAAGATTTTTACCCGCACTCCTCTGCATTCACCACCCAACTGCCCCGATGCCTTCCGTAGCTCTTGGACTCCTTTCTGCGGACTGTGGGATTGTTTGTGTGAAGAGCCAAAACCCTGGATGAAGTGAGCTGCCGGCAATATCCTTGCTTGCACACGTCCGCGGAACAAGGATTCTGCGCAGAGGAAATGGAAGCCACGAGGTGGCGGGCCCGTGTGTGGCAAGAAGTGGACCGCAGAGTGTCACTCATCGGTGAGGTTCGTGCGCAAAAATCCAGACCAGCAGTCCGCGGAATTGTTAGTAGACTAGAGCTGGTAACGGTGTTCCGCTGTTTGCTTATTCTGAGTAATAGTGATTGTGAGAAGTACATAGTCCGCCGATAGCGCGGAATAACAATTGCGCGGAGAGAATCAAGGGTGCGGCAGAATTGGGGGTATCACACTGTGTTTAGACCAGTGTGTTTCTGACCAGTGTGTTTCTGACCCGTGTGTTTCTGACCAGTGTGTTTCTAACCAGTGTGGTTCTGACCGGTGTGCTTCTGACCACTGTGTTTCTGACCAGTGTGTTTGTGACCACTGTTTTTCTGACCACTGTGTATCTGAGTAATGTGTTTCTGACCAGTGTGTTTCTGACCAGTGTGTTTCTGACGACTGTGTTTCTGACCACTGTGTTTCTGACCACTGTGTTTCTGACCAACGTGTTTCTGCCCACCCTGTTTCTGACCACTGTGTTTCTGACCACTGTACTTCTGACCACCGTGTTTATGACCACTGTGTTTCTGACCAGTGTGTGTCTGACCAGTTTGTTTCTGACCACTGTGTTTCTGACCACTCTGTTTCTGACCAGTGTGTTTCTGATCACTGTGTTTCTGACCATTGTGTTTCTGACCACTGTGTTTCTGACAACTGTGTTTCTGACCACTATGTTTCTGACCAGTGTATCTCTGACCACTGTGTTTCCGACCACTGCGTTTGTGACCACTGTGTTTCTGAACAGAGTGTTTCTGACCACTCTGTTTCTGACCACTGTGTTTGTGACCACTGTGTTTCTGACCACTGTGTTTCTGACAACCGTGTTTCTGACCATTGTGTTTCTGACCACTGTGTTTCTCACAAGTTTGTTTCTGACCAGTGTGTTTATGACCACTGTGTTTCTGACCATTGTGCCTCTGACACCTGTGTTTCTGACCACAGTGTTTCTGACCACTATGTTTCTGACTAGTGTGTTTCTGACCAATGTTTTTCTGACCACTATGTTTCTGACCAGCTTGCCGCCGACCACTGCGTTTCTAGCCACTGTGTTTTTTACCACTGTGTTTCTGACCAGTGTGTTTCTGACCAATGTCTTTCTGACCAGTGTGTTTCTAACCGGTGTGTTTCTGACCACTCTGTTGCTGACCAATGTGTTTCTGACCACTGTGTTTATGACCACTGTGTTTTTGAGAAGTGTGTTTCTGACCAGTGTGTTTCTGACCACTATATGTTTGACCACTGTATCTCTGACCACTTCGTTTATGACCAATGTGTTTCTGACCACTGTGTTTCTGACTAGCCTGCCTCTGACCTGTGTGTTTCTGTCCACTGTGTTTCTGACCCGTGTGTTTCTGACCACTACGTTTCTAACCACTATGTTTCTCACAACTGTGTTTCTAACCACTGTGTTTCAGACCTGTGTGTTTCTGAACTGTTTGTAACTGACCACTGTATTGCTGACCACAGTAATTCTGAACATTGTGTTTCTGACCATTGTGTTTCTGACCAGTGTGTTTCTGACCAGTGAGTTTCTGACCTGTAAGTATCTGACCACTGTGTTCCTGACCACAGTGTTTCTTACCACTGTGTTTCTGACCAGTTTCTAACTGACCACTGTATTTCTGACCACTGTGTTTCTGACCACTGTGTTTCTGAACATTGTGTTTCTGACCATTGTGTTTCTGACCAGTGTGTTTCGGACCGCTGTGTTTCAGACCACTTTGTTTCTGACCACTGTGTTTCTGACCAGAGTGCTTCTGACCACTGTGTTTCTGACCAGTGTGTTTCGGACCGCTGTGTTTCAGACCACTTTGTTTCTGACCACTGTGTTTCTGACCAGAGTGCTTCTGACCACTGTGTTTCTGACCAGTGTGTTTCGGACCGCTGTGTTTCAGACCACTTTGTTTCTGACCACTGTGTTTCTGACCAGAGTGCTTCTGACCACTGTGTTTCTGACCAGTGTGTTTCGGACCGCTGTGTTTCAGACCACTTTGTTTCTGACCACTGTGTTTCTGACCAGAGTGCTTCTGACCACTGTGTTTCTGACCAGTGTGTTTCGGACCGCTGTGTTTCAGACCACTTTGTTTCTGACCACTGTGTTTCTGACCAGAGTGCTTCTGACCACTGTGTTTCTGACCAGTGTGTTTCGGACCGCTGTGTTTCAGACCACTTTGTTTCTGACCACTGTGTTTCTGACCAGAGTGCTTCTGACCACTGTGTTTCTGACCAGTGTGTTTCGGACCGCTGTGTTTCAGACCACTTTGTTTCTGACCACTGTGTTTCTGACCAGAGTGCTTCTGACCACTGTGTTTCTGACCAGTGTGTTTCGGACCGCTGTGTTTCAGACCACTTTGTTTCTGACCACTGTGTTTCTGACCAGAGTGCTTCTGACCACTGTGTTTCTGACCAGTGTGTTTCGGACCGCTGTGTTTCAGACCACTTTGTTTCTGACCACTGTGTTTCTGACCAGAGTGCTTCTGACCACTGTGTTTCTGACCAGTGTGTTTCGGACCGCTGTGTTTCAGACCACTTTGTTTCTGACCACTGTGTTTCTGACCAGAGTGCTTCTGACCACTGTGTTTCTGACCAGTGTGTTTCGGACCGCTGTGTTTCAGACCACTTTGTTTCTGACCACTGTGTTTCTGACCAGAGTGCTTCTGACCACTGTGTTTCTGACCAGTGTGTTTCGGACCGCTGTGTTTCAGACCACTTTGTTTCTGACCACTGTGTTTCTGACCAGAGTGCTTCTGACCACTGTGTTTCTGACCAGTGTGTTTCGGACCGCTGTGTTTCAGACCACTTTGTTTCTGACCACTGTGTTTCTGACCAGAGTGCTTCTGACCACTGTGTTTCTGACCAGTGTGTTTCGGACCGCTGTGTTTCAGACCACTTTGTTTCTGACCACTGTGTTTCTGACCAGAGTGCTTCTGACCACTGTGTTTCTGACCAGTGTGTTTCGGACCGCTGTGTTTCAGACCACTTTGTTTCTGACCACTGTGTTTCTGACCAGAGTGCTTCTGACCACTGTGTTTCTGACCAGTGTGTTTCGGACCGCTGTGTTTCAGACCACTTTGTTTCTGACCACTGTGTTTCTGACCAGAGTGCTTCTGACCACTGTGTTTCTGACCAGTGTGTTTCGGACCGCTGTGTTTCAGACCACTTTGTTTCTGACCACTGTGTTTCTGACCAGAGTGCTTCTGACCACTGTGTTTCTGACCAGTGTGTTTCGGACCGCTGTGTTTCAGACCACTTTGTTTCTGACCACTGTGTTTCTGACCAGAGTGCTTCTGACCACTGTGTTTCTGACCAGTGTGTTTCGGACCGCTGTGTTTCAGACCACTTTGTTTCTGACCACTGTGTTTCTGACCAGAGTGCTTCTGACCACTGTGTTTCTGACCAGTGTGTTTCGGACCGCTGTGTTTCAGACCACTTTGTTTCTGACCACTGTGTTTCTGACCAGAGTGCTTCTGACCACTGTGTTTCTGACCAGTGTGTTTCGGACCGCTGTGTTTCAGACCACTTTGTTTCTGACCACTGTGTTTCTGACCAGAGTGCTTCTGACCACTGTGTTTCTGACCAGTGTGTTTCGGACCGCTGTGTTTCAGACCACTTTGTTTCTGACCACTGTGTTTCTGACCAGAGTGCTTCTGACCACTGTGTTTCTGACCAGTGTGTTTCGGACCGCTGTGTTTCAGACCACTTTGTTTCTGACCACTGTGTTTCTGACCAGAGTGCTTCTGACCACTGTGTTTCTGACCAGTGTGTTTCGGACCGCTGTGTTTCAGACCACTTTGTTTCTGACCACTGTGTTTCTGACCAGAGTGCTTCTGACCACTGTGTTTCTGACCAGTGTGTTTCGGACCGCTGTGTTTCAGACCACTTTGTTTCTGACCACTGTGTTTCTGACCAGAGTGCTTCTGACCACTGTGTTTCTGACCAGTGTGTTTCGGACCGCTGTGTTTCAGACCACTTTGTTTCTGACCACTGTGTTTCTGACCACAGTGTTTCTGACCACTGTGTTTCTGACCACTGTGTTTTTGACCACTTTGTTTCTGACCAGTGTGTTTCTGACCACTGTGTTTCTGACCACTGCGTTTCTGACCACTGTGTTTCTGAACAGTGTGTTTCTCACCACTGTGCTTCTGTCTACTGTGTTGGTGACCACTGTGTTTCTGACCACTGTGTTTCTGACCAGTGTGTTTCTGACCACTGTGTTTCTGAGCACTGTGTTTCTGACCACCATGTTTCTGACCACTGTGTTTCTCACCACTGTGCTTCTGTCTACTGTGTTGGTGACCACTGTGTTTCTGACCACTGTGTTTCTGACCAGTGTGTTTCTGACCACTGTGTTTCTGAGCACTGTGTTTCTGACCACCATGTTTCTGACCACTGAGTTTCTCACCACTGTGTTTCTCACCAGTATGTTTCTGACCAGTGTGTTGCTGACCACTGTGTTTCTGACCATTGTGCTTCTGACCACTGTGTTTCTGTCCACTGTGTTTCTGACCACTATGATCTGACCACTGTGGTTCTGACCAGCGTGCCTCTCAGCAGTGCGTTTTTAACCTATGTGTTTTTGACCACTGTGTTTCTGACCAGTTTGTTTCTGACCACTGTGATTTTGACCAGTGTGTTTCTGAACAGTGTGCTTGTGACCCGTGTGATTCACACCAGTGTGTTTCTGACCACTATGTCTCTGACCACTGTGTTTTTTATTATTGTGTTTCTGACTACTGTGTTTCTGGCCATTGTGTTTCTGACCAGTGTGTTTATGAACAGTGTGTTTCTGACCATTGTGTTGAGGACCATTGTGCTTCTGATCACTGTGTTTCTGACCACTGTGTTTCTGACCACTATGTTTCTGACCAGTGTGTTTCTGACCACTGTTTTTCAGACCACTGTGTTTCTGACCAGCGTGCCTCTGACCAGTGCGTTTCTGACCACTAAGTTTTTGACCATTGTGTTTCTGACCAGCGTGCCTCTGACCAGTGCGTTTCTGACCACTAAGTTTTTGACCATTGTGTTTCTGACCAGTGTGTTTTTGACCAATGTGTTTCTGACCAGTGTGTTTCGGACCGGTGTGTTTCAGACCACTTTGTTTCTGACCACTGTGTTTATGACCACTGTGTTTATGACCACTGTGTTTATGACCACTGTGTTTCTAAGAAGTGTGATTCTGACCAGTGTGTTTCTGACGACTGGGTTTCTGACCACTGTGTTTCTGACCACTGTGTTTCTGAGCAATATGTTTCTGACAGCCGTGTTCTGACTAGCGTGCCTCAGACCTGAAAGTTTCTTACGACTGTGTTTCTGACCAGTAAGTATCTGACCACTGTGTTTTTGACCACTGTGTTTCTGGCCACTGTGTGTCTGACCAGTGTGTTTCTGACCGGTGTGATTCGGACCACTCTGTTTCTGACCAGTGAGTTCCTGACCAGTGTGTTTCTGACCAGTATGTTTCTGGCCACTGTGTTTCTGAACAGTGTATTTCTGACCAATATGTTTCTGACCACCGTGTTTCTGACCACGATGTTTCTGACCACTGTGATTTTGACCACTGTGTTTCTGACCACTGTGTTTCTGACCACTGTGTTGCTGACCAGTGTGTTTCTGACCACTGTGTTTCTGACCACCGTGTTTCTGACCACGATGTTTCTGACCACTGTGATTTTGACCACTGTGTTTCTGACCACTGTGTTTCTGACCACTGTGTTGCTGACCAGTGTGTTTCTGACCACTGTGTTTCTGACCACTGTCTTTCTGACCACTGTGTTTCTGACCACTGTGTTTATGACCAGTATGTTGCTGACCACAGTGTTTCTGACCACTGTGTTTCTCACCAGTGTGTTGCTGACCACAGAGTTTTATGACCACATTGTTCTGACCACCGTGTTTCTGACCACTGTGTTTATGACCAGTATGTTGCTGACCACAGTGTTTCTGACCACTGTGTTTCTCACCAGTGTGTTGCTGACCACAGAGTTTTATGACCACATTGTTCTGACCACCGTGTTTCTGACCATTGTGTTTCTGACCAGAGTGTTTCTGACCACTGTGTTTCAGACCAGTGTGTTTCTGACCAGTGTTTTTCTGACCACTGTGTTTCTGACCACTGTGTTATGACCAGTGTGTTTCTGACCACTGTGTTCCTGACCACTGTGTTTCTGACCATTGTGTTTCTGACCACTGTGTTTCTGACTAGTGTGTTTCTGACCACTGTGTTTCTGATCACTGTGTTTCTGACAAGTTTGTTTCTGACCAGTGTGCTTTTGACCAGTGTGTTTCTGACCAGTGTGTTTGTGACCCGTGTGATTCTGACCAGTGTGTTTCTGACCACTATGTTTCTGACCACTGTGTTTTTGATCACTGTCTTTCTGACCACTGTGTTTCTGACGACTGTGTTACTGACCAGTATGTTTCTGGCCAGTGTGGGTCTAACCAGCGTGTTTCTGACCACTGTGTTTCTGACCAGTATGTTTCTCACCACTGTGTTTCTGACCACTGTGTTTCTGACTACTGTGTTTATGACCAATGTGTTTCTGACCAGTGTGTCTCTGACTGCTGTGTTTCTCCCCACTGTGTTTCTGACCACTGTGTTTCTGACCACTGTGTTTCTGACCAGCGTGTTTCTGACCACTGTGTTTCTCCCCACTGTGTTTCTGACCACTGTGTTTCTGACCACTGTGTTTCTGACCAGCGTGTTTCTGACCACTGTGTTTCTCACCACTGTGTATCTGACCAGTGTGTTTTCTACCACTGTGTTTCTGACCACTCTGTTTTTGACCTGTGTGTTTCTGCCTTATGTGTTTCTGACCACTGTGTTCCTGACCACTGTGTTTCCAACCAATGTGTTTCTGACCACTATGCTTCTGACCTGTGTGTTCCTGACCACTGTGTTTCTGACCACTGCGTTTCTGACCACTGTGTTTGTGAAACGTTTGTTTCTGACCACTGTGTTTCTGACCAATGTGTTTATGACCACTGTGTTTGTGACCACTGTGTTTCTGGCCACTGTATTGATGACCACCGTGTTTCTGACCAGTGTGTATCAGACCACTGTGTTTCTGACCACTGCGTTTCTGATGAGTGTGTTTCTGACCACTGTGTTTCTAACCAGTGTGTGTCTAACCACTGTGTTTTTGACCACTTTGTTTCTTACCAGTGTGTTTCTGACCAGTTTGTTTCTGACCACTGTGTTTCTGACCAGTGTGTTTCTGACCACTGTGTTTGTGACCAGTGTGTTTCTCACTAGTGTGTTTCTGACCACTGTGTTTCTGACCAGTGTGTTTGTGACCAGTGTGTTTCTCACTAGTGTGTTTCTGACCACTGTGTTTCTGACCACCGTGTTTATGACCACTGTTTTTCTGACCACTACGTTTCTGACCACCATGTTTCTGACCACTGTGTTTGTGACCACTGTGTTTCTGACCATTGTGTTTTTGACCAATATGTTTCTGAGCACTGTGTTTGTGACCACTGTGTTTCTGACTAGTGTGTTTCTGACCACTGTGTTTCTGACCACTGTGTTTCTGACCATGGTGTCTCTGACCACTGTGTTTCTGACCACTCTGTTTCTGACAAGTGTGTTTCTGACCACTGTGTTTCTGACTAGTGTGTTTATGACCACTGTGTTTCTGATCACTGTTTTACTGACCAGTTTGATTCTGACCACTTTGTTTTTGACCAGTGTGTATCTGACCAGTGTGTTTCTGACCTGTGTGTTTCTGACCAGTGTCTTTTTGACCACTGTGTTTCTGACCACTTTGTTTGTGACCAGTGTGTGTCTGACCAGTGTGTTTCTGACCTCTGTGTTTCTGATCACTCTGTTTCTGACCAGTGTGTTCATGACCACTGTGTTTCTGACCACCATGTTTCTGACCACTGCTTTTCTGACCACCTTTTTTCTGACTACTTTTCGGACCAGTGTATTTCTGACCACTGTGTTTCTGACCACTACGATTCTGAACACTGTGTTTCTGAACAGTTTGTTTCTGACCACTGTTTTTCTGACCAATGTGTTAGAGACCACGGTGTTTCTGACCACT
>SZWC01001489.1:7273-61078 GCA_023375785.1 Penium margaritaceum
GGGGGTGGTGGGGACGACACTGGTTGTTGGATGATGCAGTGGCTGCTGACGACACGAGGCAGATTTTGTTCCTCCTATTCCGTCTTTTCTTGCGTGTGCTTGTGTGTGCTATGCGGCGCTGCTGTTGCGTGGCTGGCATCAGTCTTCGGGCCGACATAGTGGAGTTAAGCAGAGTGGATCGTGACGCTTTGGCCAAGGCACTGTTGGTGGCGCGCATGGGACGAGTGTACGAGTGCCTTGCGTGCACGACACGAATTTGAGTGGCGGGTCAAGAGTGGCTCGGCCTGCTTTGCCCAAGAATTGTGTGAGCAGCTCAGACTGGTTTGGTTTGGTGGCATCACCACTGCTGTCACGTGTGGAAGCATGCAGATGGTTTGTGTTTAGGCGAGCCTCTGTTGCAACTTGTTCTGCATGTGAAGGAGAGGAATAAAGCAATGGCCCTCTCCCTGCAAATGTTGAGTCAACATAGACTTGACTTGCACAACAATGTGGCTCACATAAGTGAAACGGGAAAGTTTGTCTATCCACAACTAGCATGACAAGGCTTCTTGCCTTTGTGGGAGTCGCAATATGTTTTTGGAACAAAATAACTCATTCCCCCACGGTTGAGTGGAAAATAACCTAAGTACCCATCTGACGTCGCGACCGCCATGCTAGTACCAACAAAATGCGAGGAAAAGGCATGTTGAGGTACCATGTCATGCGTCGTCGATGCAAGACATGGACCTCATCTACGAAGTATCACAAACCCAAAAAAGTTGGGGTTTGTGATATTTTTTGTGGAGGTTTGTGTGAGGTTTGTGGGGAGTTTGAGACTCCCCATGCATTGAAAGGGATCCTGCGTTGGCACCTGCCGGGCCCCGCTACCGCGGCGCCCGGCAGGTGCCAGCGCAAAAATAAAAGGGCCAAATAGCTCAGACACCCATAAAACGCAAAGTGTTACTCTGATCCGCCCGGTAGCGGCAAAAAAAAAAACTCAAAAGCCCGGTCGAAAATCATGCTCGCTCGCGGCATGCGTCGACGAGCAAGCATGAAAAAATCTTGCATGCGGAGATCACTCCCTCGCGATGGGGCGAAAACACCCGTCTTTCGTTTTGGATATCTTTTTGTAAACGCAAACCTATGACTTTAACACACAAACCGCATTCAAACCATACCGCGAATTACATTCGAGGTTTTAGGGTTTTACTTTTGCGCGGGCTCCTGCTGGGCCTCGCGGTAGCGGGGCCCAGCAGGTTCCCTTTCAATGCATGGGGAGTCTCGAACTCCCCTCAAACTCTAAACAAACCTCCCCCCGCTAGCATCACAAACCCTTCAACGAAAGGGTTTGTGATACTAGCGGAGGGCGCCGCATACCAAGCGTCGTCAGCGCATGGCATGTGGTCTCGCCATGCATTTTGGTCTGTTTTCTTTGTTACTGGCATGGCGGTCGCAGCGTCAAATGGGTAGCTAGGTTATTTCTCACTCGACAACGGGCGAATGAGTTATATAGTTCCGAAAACTGAGTATATCGTGACCGAACCCAAAACAAAACCCAATGCCCGCAGAGATAAGTGGGAGATGGGTTTGCTTGGGGTTTTTTGTCTGGAAGGAGAGGTTTGCAGCTCAAAACGAGAGGTTTGATTTTTTTTCCTGTAGCTCGCGGCCGGAGTTCCGAAGTCCCCGTCGAGAACGAGGAACTCCGGCCAATCGACGATCAGCGACTAAAATCGGAGATCGTTGACCTCGCCAGCCGTCGATCAAGTTCCTGGAAATCGACAGCTTGCGAGGCGATCGATCAGCGACTTTTGTCGCTGACCGTCGATCGTTTGGATGGCCATGCGCTTTTTTTTCTGCTCGGCCGTCGACGCATGTCGCGATCGAGCATGGAAACGGTCTGGGCTTTTTAGCAATTTTTTTGCCGGTGCTGGGCGGATGAGAGTCACACTTTGCGTTTTATGGGTATCTGGGCTATTTCACCATATGTTTTTTATTCTAGGCTCTTTGCAGAGCAAACTATGGTGTACTGGCGTTCTTCAGAGAACTCCTCCGGCATTGCCTTCTTTGGAATGGGATTTCTGCTGAGATCAACCTCTACCTTGGTTTGCACTGAGATTGAAATTGCCACTCGCAACTGGGTTATGTATTGGGCTTGCTCCAATCATCTTGGCCTTACTCCAGTTGTCTTGGGCTTGCTCCTGTTGTCTTGGGCTTCCTCCAGTTGTCGTGGGCTAACTCCAGTTGTCTTCAACTTGCTCCAGTTGTCAAAGGTTTGCTCTCATTGTATTGGGTTTGCTCCAATGGAAACGTGCGGTTGACATCCACTTCCGTGGGGATCTTTTGATACTCAAGTTTGCAAGTTCTCATAGTGTAGAGTAAGAGTACATGGTGAGATCCCCACAAGACCACTTAGTTGTTTTGGAACTTGCACTTACTGCCAAGACAATATTTCAAAGGGGGGGGGGGGTTGAGCATTTCATCATCAGTAAGCGTACACATCGGTTATGCATATCCAAACAACGCTAGACCACCACTCGGGGTTGAGCCCCACCTCTCGGTATGAAACCGACGGTCGCCACTCACTAGCGCACCACATACTGAAACGAGGATAAGCACCCGGGAACTGGGGCAGCTCTTCCAAAGCCCATGTGCATGTTGGTTTTTGCGCATCTCTCATTGTGCTCTGTTGTGTCCTCCCGGCTGGTGTACATCGGCATGCAGATGACAGACGGCGAGACTCGACGCTGCTGGAGTGTCATTCGGTGGGGCCGACGCACGCTATTGTGATTTGTGACGTTCCTATTGACCTCTACAGTTTACTGTGACCACTTGGCTGTGTCCATACTCGTGCAGATCCCTGATGCGGACCCTGGTGGTACCGATGCGTCATCTGGTGGCGGACTACCATTTTGGAGCTGACCGATGACCGGTCCAGAGCTGTGGACGCTATCCGGGACCTCCTGCAGTTTTTCTGCAGCACACAAGAGTTTATCGGTGGACTGGCCATGGTGCCGATTTGCATGTTTTTGCATTTTGTGTCCACCGTTTGATGCCGGATGCATGCGTGTGACCAGTCATAGCATCCGGCTTTTCATCCTTCACGTCTAGGTTAAGACGGCGTAGCGTCATGACATGTCCGCGCAGAGTTACGGCTAAAACAGTGGTTTTGGGCCGGTTTTAGGACAGATCTTGCATTACCGCGTGCGACACCCGCCGTGCACCGCGGGAGGTAGTATGGACCTGTCATTTGTCATTTCTCTCTGCAAATGCTATTGAAGAATTCTGACACTTTGCCTTGTGTCTCCTAGCCAGACCCTTGCCGTTGTGTGCAGGACTTATGACTGTCGTCACCGTCTGACCAGGCACTGACGCCTAGTCGGCGTCCGTGTTGCTAGGAAGCTTCCATGCATCTTCTCATGGTATCAGAGCGGTGAGACAGTTCTCACCGAGTTGCGCAGCAGAGACGCAACAGAGTAGCAACAATAGGAGTCACCACTGAAGCACATCCATAGGGACCTATCGACGACGACAGCCGATCGCCGTCGACGTCGCTCACCATCACCACGTACGACTGCATTAGCAGCAGCTGCTAGCGACAATAGGCAACAGCTGCAGTAGATAGCAGTCGCCAGTAGCTTCCGACATTGGCAAACATAGCAACAACAACATTGAGCAGCAACAGCAATAGCACGACGGCAGCAGCGGCAGCAGCATCACGTAGCGCCAACATCACAACAGTAGTGCAACAACAGTGGCAGCGGCACAACAGCAGTGCACCAGCAGTGGCAGCAGCAGCGGCGGCAACAGCAACAGCACAACAGCAACAACAACAGCGCTCGGCGGCGGCAGCAGCGTGCAACAGCCGCAGTGCATAACTGTTGCCATGGCCGTGCACGCAGCCGCTGGGCGGCTCCTCCGCACACAGCCGTGCCACTACTGCTACAGCTGACACCGCAGTAGTAGCAGCAACTGAGTGGAAGCTGCTGCCCAATTTCCGCGCAACTTCCACGCGGCTGTTGCGGAGCGGCCGCCTGCTTGCGCAACAACCACAAAGGTTGACAAAAACACAGGGAGCTGACATCAGCATTTTTCCTTGCTGACATCATCAGGTCATGCTGACGTGAGCAACTTCCTGCTGACGTCAGCACTTGTCCTAGTGAAAGCTTTGGTCGGAGGGTCAAAAGTTGCCAGCGTTTCAGCTTCTCAAGAAACGCCCACGTTTCTGCAGTTCAACCACTCAGCCGACATAGCTCTGTCTGGCATCATAGAAAAAAGGGTCATAGATCCCTCTTCTTCCTCCTTAGGGGTCATGAGTCCACGTTCGCAGGCTATTGAGGACCTGCGGAGCTAGCAGGACGAGATGCCTCGCCTGCATTAGAAGCATACTGACGCCATCCGTACACTGATCGAGCTTCTTCGAGGTCATTCCACCACTCCACTACAGACCTCTGAGGGAGCTGCCGGGGTCGCACCCTCTACACAGCAGTCAGCTCCAGCACCAGAGACAGGAGCTGGAGCCGACCAGCCACCACTTGATCCCTGGGACGAGGATCCGGACATGCCCGGCATGGAGGGCGACTCCCGCGAGCGCAAGATTCGTGTGCTTCAGGGGCGTCTGCGCCTGCTTCAGACGAGCTCTCGGCCCCCACACACATCTCGATTTCCCGGGTTTCGATCGTCGCCTGACCTCCACCCTAGCGACTTCCCTCTTCCCGGCGTCTTTCCCATCACTCGTCCTTCCCAGCTTGTGGTTACTCTCCCTGCGAAGCGGCAACCCAAGGACTTCAAGACACCGCCCTCACGGTATGTCAGCAAGGACGGCTTTGACTGCTGAGAGATCCTCTTCCAGGTTTGGGCCACTTTAGAGGGCGTGTAGCTTTACTACCACAGTCTGTATCAGACTACGGACCAAGCAGAGGTACTGACAATGGCTACGGCAATGTGCGGACTTCTCTATGCCATGCCGTGCAAAAATGTCGACTTCCGCTCGTTTCTTGGCGAGGAGGGCATAGGCACCGGCGCTGATCCACGTGGGGGCTTGGACCTAGCATTATCCCTCCTTGCTGCATAGACGCACACCACCCATGTTGTGCACATCCGTGTCTTTCACTCCTTTCGTCAGGGGCCTGCCGAGCCTGTAGCCGACTACTGGCGACACGCCATGCGCATTTACACGCGCCTTGGGACCTCACATCGTACACAGTTGTGGGCGCTACGCACGATCATGCTCGGAGTTTTCCTTGAGCACACAGACATCTTCACAAGGTACAACGATGCCGTGATCGAGCCTTTTTCGGTCTCACTGCAGCTTCTCCCCTAGGCGCACCAGCTCTTCCTCCAGGTGACTTCCGCCCATGAGGCAACCGTGGCTCATCAAGAGACCTCCATTGCTGCAGCAGTCGTTGCATCACCACTGACGCCCCTCCTATAGACTCCTTCTCCACCCTCTGTCACGTCCTCCTCCTCCCCTTCAACACCAATTACACCGAATCAGCCACAGGGTGTCGCGGCAGCAACACAGAGGAAGAAGGGGTGACGGAGGCACGGCTCGGCCCGGCAGCAGTCATAGTAGCAGCCGTCATCGGGCAGTAGTAGTGGACGCTCCGTTCATTGCTACAACTATGGAGGCGCCCATCGTGACAACGAGTGCCAGCAGCAACTCCACTGGGCGTGGATTACTCGCGTGCTCCATGCTACGCACGCACTATGGTCTACGTCGAGCAGCACATCCTCCGAGCGTGTGACGACCATTACCGTAGAAGTTCCCGCTTCACCATTGGCGACCACAGGCGACCCAGACCCACGTCACCGCACCATCGCTGAGCTCTGACACCTTATGGCGCTTCTCCAGGTAGGTGCGAGTGTGTTGTCACAGCCGATTGGTTCACAGACTGTCTACTTGTCTATTCTTGTGGCTCGGGATGACTCATGTGGGGGGGCACAGTCGTCATGTGATGACGGTGGGCCTGACTGTACGGATTGGATTCATGAGTCTCACGTTTGTGCCCTTCGTCGTTCCTCCCCACCTGCTGCCCAGCATCCTTCTGAGGCTGAGTGTTCCATTGCCCATTGTAGAGTGATGTCCTCTAGTCGTGATTCCGGTAGCACTTGGATCATCGATTCCGGTGCCACTCATCACATGACCTGTCATCGTAGTGAATTTGTTTTTCCGAGGTGCTGTTTGTGCCTGATCTTCAGCTCAGTTTTCTTTCTATACGTGCTTGCACACTGATGGGACTCTCTATGGAGCACACTATAGAGTCTGCGACTGTGGCTACTATTGACACTCCTAGCGTTGTTCTTCGTGCCTCTAATGTGGATGACTTGTATCGTGTCTCTCGGACTTCTGCTCCTTGCTCTCCCTCCCCTTTCGCTCGTGTTTTTGTCATTGGTGTTCTATCTCCTCAACACCAACGATTGCTTCATCTCCGCCTGTATCAGGTAGGCTTCGACACTGTGTCAAAGCTCATTTGGACACAACCCGCCCTCTGTCTTGACGCACCTTCTTTCAAGAAGCCGCCAAAGACCGACTGTCTCTTCTTTGCTTAGGGTAAGATGCACCGTTGCACCTGCCCTGGCTCCCGTTCACGCGCACTTCGCCCTCTCGAGTTAGTCCATTCGGACCTTCTTGGTCCCCTTTCTCTCAAGTCTCTGTCCGATCGGGGTCGATGTGTCCTGACCCTGACTGATGACTTCATCCGGATACAGTGGGTCTACAGCATGCGCCAGAAGATGAGTGATGGCTGAGCGTCAGTCCCGCCACACGCTGCACACATTCCGCTCGGATCGCGGCGGCGAATTTCTTGGTGAGATGGACAGCTTTTTCACCGAGCACGGGATTTTTCACTGGGTCTCCGCTCCTACTAATCCTCAGTAGAACGGTGTTTGTGAGCGATGGAATCGCACCATGGAGGATGCGGTTCGCGCTATGCGGTCTGAGTGCTGTCTTCCCGAGTCTTTCGCTTTTGAAGGCTTCGCCTACATGACGTGGGTCTGGAACCGCCTCCCGCACGGTCCTCTTTCGGTCCACGTCACACCGTATGAGCTCTAGTTTGGCCACCGTGCTGACCTGCAACTCGCTCGCGTCTAGGGATCCTTGACTTCTGTGTCGTACACTGAGGACCAGCAGGGTTCCAAGGTCTCACTACGGGATCGCTTGTGTGCCTTCGTCGGCATCTCCCCGCGGTTGAAGGCATGGCGTTTTTGGGACCCTGCTCGGTTTCGCATTGTTGAATCATGCGACGCGGTCTTTTTTGAGTCCCTCACCTACCGTGATCTGACTTCGATCACGTCGCTGTTCGTCACACACGATCCTCCGTGTGAGGTTTCTGTACGGATGGGGGAGTCTGCGCCTGCGAGCACCGCTCGCCAGGCTGATGTGTCCGTTCGAGCTCCCTCCACTTCTCTGACTCTTGATAACCCAACGATCATCGCTCTCAATCCAAAGATCTCTCAAGCCCCGCCGGCTTCTACCCCTGTCCCCTCGCACCCCACAGGTACCCATGATCATGTACCTGTGACTACTCTTGTGACCGTACCTGTGTTCGCCGGCACTCCTGCCTCTGTGTGTGGACCTGCCTCACTTGCTCCTACTATCACATCGAGGCCCGTGTCTCCCACATCCACATCTCCTCGCACGGCATCACTAGCTCCCTTGCCGCGACCCTCCCCAGCAGCGATTGTGCCCGTTCCTGAGCATGAGGTGCACCCCTCGTGCTCAGGTTACTCCCGTGAGCCTTGTGGTCGTATTCGACCATTGAACTTCGAAGCTCAGCAAGTGTCTGGTCCCACACCCATGCGCTCCGTTCACAGCATCGCGAGTGGTGATCCCGGCACAAAGGCCCTAGGCCTGAGTGTCCGCACTAAGGACAAAGAGGTACATCCAACGTGCCCCGTAGGGCACGATCTCGTCACTCGTGAGTTTCATATCGCTTGTGATGCAAGAGCTGATCTTGTGGTCGTCAAACCTAGCATTGAAGCGGTTGCTCTTGTCACGCACAAGTCTCCCTCTCTGACACCTAACCCGGGTTCACTGAGGGAAGCTCTCTCATCATAGGATGCTGACACTTGGCGTGCTGCCTGTGAGGATGAGCTTCATGCCATCCAAGAGCACGGAGTTAACGAGCTAGTCGACCTTCCACCTAGGAGGAAGGCTATTCAGGTCAAGTGGGTCTTTTGGAAGAAAGTGAAGCCGGATGGATCACTAGAATGCCACAAGGCTTGCTTGGTCATCAAGGGGTACTCTCAGATCGAGGGCATCGATTACAATGACACCTTTGCCCCTGTCGGCCGCATGACCACAGCTCGAGCTCTGTTCGATGTAGTGGTTTAGCATGACTAGGAATTGCACCAGATGGATGTGAACAATGCGTTCCTCCATGGCTCTCTAGATGAGGAGATTTACATAGCTCAGCCACCCGGCTTTGAGGACGGTGACAAGGTCTGGCGCTTGCGCAAGTCCTTGTACGGCCTCAAGTAGTCTCCTTGGTGTTGGAACTAGGAGATCACTGGGACCCTGACTCATACAGCATATGTACAAAGTGAGGCAGATCCCTCTCTCTTCATCCGATGGACGCCTGAGCGATTCACCGCCATCCTGGTCTATTGACAACCTTCTGATCGTGTCTCCTTCACTGGATGCCATGAAGGAGGCCAAGGTTGTCCTCGAGAATACCTATAGGATGAAGGACCTTGGTCCTACAGTGGTGTTTCTGAGCATGGAGATCGTGCGAGACCGCAGACGTCGTACTCTACTACTGCTTCACGCCCGATGCGTACATGTTGTGGGGGAGCGCTTCAGCAAACTCCTCAATGCAGTGCCCATGGCTTCCACACCTCTCACGCCTGACGGGCATGATGCCCTGAAGGTGGAAAATCCCACACAGCTGGGGGAGACAGTGGATGTGACTCTATAATTCCGTCTCATCGGATGTCTGATGTACCTGGCCACAACCACACGTCCTGACATCGCATTTGCCCTCAACCTCCTTGCCCAGTTCTTACAGGCTCCACGCACTAGAGCCTTTCACGCAGCTTTGCTAGTGGTGCGGTACGTGGTCTCCACACCGTAACTCGGATTCTGCTTTTGCCGGCAGTGTTCGGTGGTCCTTGACGCCTACACCGACAGCGAGTGGGCCTGGAGCCCACATGGACGGAGTTGCACCGGTTATGTGTTCTTGCTCGGTGGTACCGTTGTGTCCTGGCGCATTGGGATGGAGGGCTGCATTCCATGTAGCTCATCAGAGGCAGAATACGTTGCTTTGGGTGCAGGGGCTGCTGAGGCGGTATGGCTTCAACGCCTGTTCCTTGAGCTTGTTCGGTCAGTACCCGCCATTGTGCTTCGCTGCAACAACTAGCGTGCTCTTGCCACTATAGAGAACTCTGGTATTTCTCATGCTTGCACAAAGCACATTGCAGTTGAGCATCACTTTGTGTGTGATCTTGTGGAACGACACGTGATCCTTGTCATTTGGGTTGGCACTGACATGCGGCGTGTTGACTTCTTAAGGAAGGCACGCGACAAGTTTGTGGTGGCCATTTGTTTTGTAGGACTTCGTCCCTTGCCTAAGAGTGGTTGAGTGTAGGGTGTGTATGTATCCGTATGACATTTGTCGTTGCACTCGTTGTTGTACTCGTCTCAGTGCTTCAGGTGTATGGACATGCGTACCATCGGGTCATGGGGGAGTGTTGTGATTTGTGACATTCCTGTCGACCTGTACAGTTTACTATGACCACTCAGCCGTGTCCATACTCGTGCAGATCCATGATGCGGACTCGAGTAGTTCCGATGAGTCATGTGGTGGCGGACTACTAGCTTGGAGCTGATCGACGACCGCTCCAGAGCTCTGGACGCTACCCAAGATCTCCTCCAGGTTTTCTACAGCACGCAGGATTTCATTTGTGGACTAGTCGCGTGCCCGATTTGCATGTTTTTGCATTGTATGTCCACTGTTTGATGCCGGATATATGCATTTGACCAGTTGTAGCGCCTGGCTTTCGATCTTGCACGTCTAAGTTCAGATGGCGTAGCGTTCTGACATGTCTACACAGAGTTACAGTCAAAACAGTGGTTTTGGGCTGGTTTTAGGACAGATCTTGCACTGCCGGATGCAACACCCGCCGTACGCCGTGGCAGGTACTTATGCCATAGACCTGTCATTTGTCCTTTCTCTCTGCAAATACTATTGAAGCATTTTGACACTTTGTCTTGTTTCTCCTAGCCAGACCCTTGCCATTGTGTGCACGACTTGTGACTTTTATCACCGTCTGACCAGGCACTGAGGCTCGGTGGATATGTCCCTAGGAAGCTTCCACTCATCTTCTCAATTGTGCTCTATTGTGTCCTCCCGGCTTGTGTACATTGGCATGCAGATGACTGACGACAAGACTCAACGATGCTGGAGTGTCGTCTAGTGGAGCCGACGCACGTTGAGGCGTACTTGCAGTTCGCTGGAGTCTCCTCCCTCCGGCAACGTGCTCAGCTTCATCGGCAGGCCTCCTCGGCGATAGAGCCACCGGCGGTCACTGCCACCGCAGATGCTGTCAGCATGCACCCAGCACTGTTTCTGACTGTGCCATTGCGTGTGCATCATCATGCTCTGCCTAGGGTCCATATCTCTTGCTGTGTTGCACTGTTTGGCATCATAGACCATCGTAGGCACTACCTGGGTTGGGGCAGTCATAACTCTTTGCTGCTATTTTTTTAGCTGATTCTGACAGCACGACTGTATTTGCAGCGTCGATGTTATGGTATGGTCCAGTTTTTAGGCAAAACGGACGACGCCCGGGTTTTGGGCTGTCGTGCGTCTAGCAGGGCTGACCGAGAAAACTCTGCTTGCCAGAAAATAGGTCTAGGACTGTTTTCTGATTGGCTGGTTTGCCGAGTAACAAGTTCTACACTAGTGGGGGGGAGCTAGAACTTGGAGGGATCTCGCATTGTTGCTCATTCTTCATTCCTAATCAGTCACTTTCAGTTTTCAACTGCTTTCTGGCGCTAACACTTGCGAGCGCATTTGTGAGTAACAAACCCAAAGCTTTCGGACTTAGTCTCTAGAGCCGGAGACTGAGGGGGCAACAGACTCAAGCAATGATCGTGGAAGCCCGCACACTCCATGAACAATGCTGCTGCCACAACCTGCTGCCTAGTTTTTGTCTTGTTATCAGAGTTAGAGCGTAGCAGGAGCAGCAAAAGACTAGCGTACAGGTGTCAGACAATGCCGGCGGACCCCCATACGTGCCAGTGCAGGGGAAATGCTGCCGGATTTCTTCCGGTAGCATTGACCCGCCTGGTGGCCACGTCACATTTTTCCCACAGCCACTGGGCTAGGGGAAATGCTGCCGGAATTTTTTTCGGTAGCACTGACCGCCATGCATGACGCGAGGAGGTCAGCGGCATGTCACGTCCGACACCTGCGGGCAACGTTGCACGTGGCAATGTCACCCAGATGTAGTGATTGGCACAAGCGAGCAGCAGCAGCAGCCTACCGTAGCAACAGCGGCAGACAATTGTAGCGAGTAGTGGCAGTAGCATCCAGTAGCAACTGCGGAGAGCAGCAGCAGCCGGCAGCAGCAACAGCACAAAACAGCTCGTAGCTGCACCAACAGCCCGCAACAGCTCACAGCAATAGCAACAGCCCGTAGCGGCTTGGAGCAGTAGCGGCAGCAAGCAGCAGCAGCAGCAATAGTGAAAAGTAGTAGTAGCAAGCTGTAGCAGCTGTAGTAGTGAGCAGCGAGCAGTAGCAACAGCAGCTGGCTACAGCACCAGTAGCAGCGAGCAACAGCCGGCAGCAGCCAGCAGCTCCTGTTCCTCGTAGCCCGCAGCTCGCTGTGAGCAACGGGCTACAAGTAGCGAGCCCGCTGCTCGCTACAAGCAGCAAGCTGCTGGCAGTGAGCAACGAGCTCGCTGCTCGCAGCCCGCTGCTCACTGCGAGCAGCAAGGCTCGTTGTGCCACAAGAAAAGAAAAGAAAGGGTTTAGCCAAAAAAAATCCCCATCCTAGTAGCAGCTGCCATAGTTGCTGTAGCAGCCACAACAGCCGTAGTAGCACACAGCAATTGCAGCACAAGTAGCAGCAACAGCAGCTGCTACAGCAGTAGTAGCTACAATAGCTACAACACTAGTACTAGTAGCAGCAGTAGTAGCAGTTGCTACTGCCACAGCAGCCGTAGCAAAAGTAGGAGCAATAGCTGCAACAACAACAACAGCAGCAACAGTTACTTCTGCCATACCAGCTATAGCAGCAGCAGCTGTTACTATTGTAATAGCAGCTGCAATAGCAGCAACAGCAACAGCAACAGCAGCAGCAAAACACAGCGGCAGCGGCAAGCAGCGGAAGCAGTAGCAACAATAGCAATAGTGGCGTCAACAATAGCAGCCATTGCAATTGTACAGCAGCGACCCTAACCACAACCGCTGCAAACGTCAGCATCCAGCCTCTAACGTTACTACTGACGTCACTACTGATGCCATCAACAAAAACAAAGCAAAAAGGGGAGGACAAAACTCCACAGCAGTAGCAGTAGCAGATTACGTCGCAGCAGTTGCTAACGCCAGCCGTCCTAGGCTAACGTCACTGTTCACATCAGCAGCTTATAAAACACAAAAAAACCAACAAAGAGAGGAGACACCAAATCCATGGCTAACAACCCCAGTGCATAGGGGTCCTCCTGCGTTGGGGGGACCCCAACGCAGGAGGAACCCTATGGTGTCTCCTCTATTTTTCTTGCAGTGGGGGGATACCCCCCCCTAGGGGGATAACCCTCCCCTTTTCTTGCAGTGGCTACAACAGCTACAACAGTAGCAGTAGCAGCAGCCTCAACAATAGCAGCAATAGTAGTAGCAGAACCAGGAACAACAGCAGCTACAGCTGGAACAGCAGCAACAATAGAGTCAGCAGCAGCAATAGTAGTAGCAGCGGCAACAGCAGTAGTAGCCAACAAGCGTTGTCGCCAACACCCCTGATCCCTTTGCTGCCAATCAGCAATAGCTCGCCGCCTTGACGAAGCAGCTTGCAGCATTGCAGCCGTTGGCCTCACAAATGGCCACTAGTGCTCCGCCGCGCTCATTCCTCTTGGGCACGCCAGCCACGCTGTGTCCACCGTCACGCATTACCTGGTGCAACAACAAACTCAACATCAGCGAAAGATAGTGACCTCTGTCTTTGGCCCCACTCTAGGCGTCGGCCGCAAGCAAAAGGACTTTCAGACGCCGCCCCCGCCGCTTCAGACCGACGAGCAGTTCCGGAGTTGGGAGCTCAGCTTCTGCATCAGGACGAAGGGTTAGGGTCTATGGGCATACTACACCCTTCCATACGAATCCACCGACGTCGACCAGCAGCATGACGCCGGTCGCGCCGAACGCGCCCTTGTCCCCGTCTCTCTTCTGACCTCCCACCTGGCCGTGGAGCCTTTTCTTGGCGACTTTACCACTGGTGGCATCCCACAACCTTTAGACGCGTGGCATGTTCTCCCTCGCCCCCATCGCATGTCTAGCAACATTGAGACCAGCCGTCTACTGCCTGAGTTCAACTCCCTGTACATGGGAGAGACCGAGACAGTCACCGCATACTAGGAGAGGGCCAAGGACATCCTCCTTCACCTCGGCACCTCTACTCCACCCCCTCTGGCCGCGCTCCTCACCATCAAGTACGGTACGACAAGCGCGTATGCACACGTCTTTGTCCGCTACTCCCAGGACGTCCTCTCCATCATGGCGGCCCAGGGTACTCTCATGCCCTGGGCATATGAGCTCTTCCTCAGGATTGAGGAAGCTCACCTGTAGTCCCGTCTTTAGCACACAGAGACCCTCGCATCCCCTGCCGTCGCTTCCATGGCTGTCGCTTCCCTTGCAGCCGGTACCTCCACCAGCTCCTCGTTGCCCGGGAAGAAGAAGCGCCGGGTCAAGAAGGACAAGGGTCAACAGCAGCAATAGCAGCGGTCGACAGGGTCCAGTAGTGGCTCGGTCCGCCACATCTGTGGCCAGACAAGGCACGCGTCATCGCCACCATGTGTTGCCAACGAGAGCATCATCTTGCCTCTGCCGTCGTAGCTGTCGCCTCCCCTGACACCTTGATCCCCTACAACAGCTCCACTCCTCCGACCGCGATACCGGTCCCGCCAACGCCAGCTCCTCAACAATACCATTCGCAGCTATCGGCGGCCCCGTTCCCTTCACAAGGATAGTCCTCCCTCTACCATGGCGCAGGCACCATCACTTCACACCTTGTCTACACTACCAGACCGTCAACGCGCGAGCGTCAGCTAAAGCAGTTCATTGCGTTTTAGCTTGGCCTGCCTCGCCCTCCCCACCAGGGAAGTGCGACTTGTGCCACATCCTGCTCGTCCCCCTTGCCCTGCATGGTTAAGCTTGCGTTGCAGACGTGTCCTACTTCCTTGTTTGTCTCACCATCGCTTTCAGTCGATGCCGCTTTTGTGATCTCCTCTGCCTCCTTTTGTGACGACATCGCATGGCTTGATGATTGGCAGTCTCGATTCGCGCCCCCTTCCACCGCGTCTACATCTCTTGCTTGCTACCGTGTGACTTTCAGTGATCTTGCAACACCGGTCCAGGACCCTGCCGAGGCTTGGATCATCGACTCCAAAGCCACGCATCACATGACGGCCTCTCGCAAGGCCTTCAGTATGCTTGGTCCTGTTTGCAATGTCTCCGGGTTCGGACAGGCTCCGGCAAGGTGTTACCTGTCCGCGGTGTCGGCGTTGTTTGTTTCTGTGGTCCCGCCGGTGATTTTTTCTTGACCGATGTCATTTTCGTCCCCGGTCTTGAGCTCAACCTTCTGTCCGTTACTGCCCTTGATTGCATGAGCATGGACGTTATGCACTCGTGTGATGTTGGCACTGTGTCGTTGCGTCCGTCCGGTCTTGTCGTCCTACACGCTACTACCCGTGGCAACCTGTGGCACATACCTCGTCTGTCCTCCTCTCCTTCCGTTCCCTCCTCATCGGTCGCCACAGGCCATGTGTTCTTCACGAGCACGCACTCTCCGCAGCACACCCACCTCTTCCACCGCCGCCTTTGTCACGTCCATTCTGCTGCCGTGGACAGCATGTCCTGCACCCAACCAGCCAAGAGCCTTGACTCAGTGACTTTCCCCTTGCCGTGCACCACGGAGTGCGTTGATTGCACTCAGGGCAAGATGCACCGGTCCACATACCCCCTATCCTCCTCCCGTGTGTCCGCCCCTCTCGACCTGGTCCATTCCGATGTCATAGGCCCTCTCCCTACTGAGTCCATTGGAGAGCATGGCCTGTTATGTCCTCATCCTCACTGACGACTACTCGCGCTACTGCTGGGTCTTCTGCCTTCCGCAAAAGAGCAATGTCGCCCGTGCCATTCAGGCCTGGCTTGTCCTTGCGAAACGAGAGTGTGGCCGCTCCCTTCACTGCTTTTGCTCTGATCGTGGTGGTGAGTACATGGACAAGACCACAAATTTTCTCGCCTCCCGCGGTATGCACAAGACGTCTGCGCCCTACACGTCCGCCCAGAACGACGTCTCCGAGCGGTGGAACCGTACCGTGGCCGATGCCGTCCGCACCATGCGGGTTGAGTCTGGCCTCTCTGATGGCTTCTACTTTGAAGCCATGGCCTACATGACATGGGTCTAGAACCGGATTCCTCACAGACCTCTTCCCTGCCAGTCCACACAGTATCAGCACTGGTGCGGTCAGCGAGCCGACCTCCGCCTTGCTCGCGTCTGGGGTTGCGTAGCCATCGTGTGGCTGCCCACCCCGCAACAGGGCAGCAAGCTCGCCCCCTGCGGGCGTCCTTGCACCTTTCTCGGTGTCTCTCGTCAGTCCAAGGCTTGGCGCTTATGGGATCCCTCCCGATAGTGCATCGTCAAGTCCCGCGATGCCTTCCTCTTTGAGGACCTGTTTCCACACGATCTCGTTCACTCCGGCTCGTCGGTGTCCCTCCCATCGCCTAGGGGATTGGTGAGTCCGTCCTCCTTCTTACCGCTTTCGGGTGGCACATCACTTACGCCCTCCGCCCCAGTCGTGACAACTGGTCCCTCCGGGCCGGCGGCCCCAGTCGCGTCCACTGGTCCCTCCGGGTCAGCTACCACAGTCGCGTCCACTGGTCCCTCATGGTCAGCAGTCCCAGTCGCGCCCGCTGGACCCTCAAGGCTGGCGGCCCTAGTCGAGCCCACTGGCCCCTCCGGGCCGGCGGCCCCAGTCGCGTCCGCTGGCCCCTCCGGGCCAGCTGTACCAGTCGCGTCCGCTGGCCCCTCCAGACCTGCTGCCACAATCGCGTCCGCTTGCCCCTGCGGGTCAGCCGCCCCAGTCACGCCTACTAGTCCCTCTGGGCCAGCCGCCTCAGTTGCGTCCACTGGTCCCTCTGGGGCAGCTGCCCCTGTTGCACCTGCTTGCCCCTCCGGGCCGGCGACCCCAATCGTGTCCATTGGCCCCTCTGGGCCAGCCTTACCAGACGCGTCCGCTGGCCCCTCCAAACCAGCAGCTCTAGTCGCTTCCGCTGGTCCGTCCGGGCCAACAGCCCCGTCCACCTCCATCGGCCCGTCAGACTCAGTGCCATCTCCTGCCCTACCACACTACACACGTAGCCCAGGCGGCAGCCTTTGACCCAGGCCGTCAGTGAGCGTGCAAACTGTAGTACCTCGACCTGTGGCATCTCGGCCCCCTCTCGCTCCACGTTTCTCTTCCACTCCTACGTTCGTGAGTGGGGACCCTGGCACCAAGGCCCTTGGCGTGACCACTCCGATTATCATTGTAGACCTTCACCGTGGTTTTGCACTAGGTTATGCCATGCTTCATCACGAGCAACGGCATTCTGTCATGGTTGAACTCGCACGCATCCCACCTGGAGCTCGAGGTACACATGCTCTCTCAGTCCGCTCCATAGCACGTCCGGAGGACCCAGCCACCCTGCGCAAGGCTCGCGCCTCTCCTGAGGCCACACACTGAGATACTACCTATGCTGACGAACTCGCTGCTATCCGACAACACCACGTGTATGACCTTGTCGACCTCCCTCGAGGTCGAAGATGCCTAGTGGGTCTTTCGGCACAAATGGAAGCCCGACGGGTCCTTGGACAAGTATAAGGCCTGCCTCACAGCCAAGGGGTTTGCTCAGATCCCGGGGGTTGACTAAGACCAGATCTTTGCTCCAGTTGGCCGGTTCTCCACGAGCCGGGCGCTCTTCGGTCTGGTTGCCCAGCATGGGTGGGAGCTACATCAGATGGACGTGAGGAACGCCTTCCCCCATGGTTCATTGGAGGGTGGGGAGCTCTACATGGTGCAGCCTCTAGGCTTGGACGACGGCACTAGGAGATTCTGGCAGTTGCGGAAGGCCCTGTACGACCTGAAGTAGTCGCCTTGATGCTGGAACCTGGAGATCAGCAGCATGCTCCTTCGCGGCGGCCTTCAGCTTAGTACCGCTGACCCTACACTGTTCGTCAGCCCACGAGGCCAGACCCTTGCCACTGTCGTGGTCTATGTCGACGATCTCCTCATTGCATTGCCTGACATAACTGCCATCCAACTTGTCAAGGATATGCTGAACACCGCCTACCAGATGAAGGATCTGCCCGGGTCTTCCTCGGCATGGAACTCGAGCATGATCGCTCCTAGTGCCTCGTATACGTTCACCAGGCCGCCTATGTGCGGACCCTGTCCACTCGCTTCACCAAGGACCTACCCCTCGTGCCCAGCACATCTTCACCCATGTCACATGATGCCCAGTTGAAGCTGAAGAGTCCTGAACCAGTCGTTGTGAGAGAGCCAATTAACGTGACCACATATCTGTGAGTCATCGGGTCACTGATGTTCCTAGCGACAACGACAAGCCCAGACATCGCGTTTGCCATCAACCTCCTGGCTCAGTGTTCTTAGGAGCCACGTCACCTCCACTTCAAGGATGCAATCCAAGTATTGTACTACGTCGTCTCGACTCCTCGGTGAGGTCTCATGTTCCGCCGCCAGCCGTCTTTCGTTGCGGTGGGCTATACTGACAGTGACTGAGTCTGCAGTCTAGACGGTAGGAGTTGCACATGCTGGATCTTTCCAATCGGTGGCACAACTGTGTCCTAGCGTAGTGGCAAGCAGGGGTATAAACACGCAGCACT
Source organism: Penium margaritaceum (assembly GCA_023375785.1). NCBI lineage: Eukaryota > Viridiplantae > Streptophyta > Zygnematophyceae > Desmidiales > Peniaceae > Penium > Penium margaritaceum. Next base: position 25,346 of record SZWC01001489.1, read on the forward strand.
GCTGAGGTTGAGTATGTGGCCCTTGGCTCAGGTGCCTGTGAGAGTGTGTGGTTGCATCGTCTATTGCTTGAGTTGTGTCAGTCCGTCACATCCATCACGTTGCATTGTGACAATGAGAGTGCCATGGCCATCGCCGACAATGACAGCGTGCATCACACAGGCACAAAGCACATCAACGTTGGGTATCACTGTGTGCGCTCGTGGTTGCATGACGGAAGCATCAAAATTGTATGGGTTGAGACAGCACGGCAGCTGGCTGACTTCTTGACCAAGGCACTGAAGCGCGACTCGTTCAAGAAGGCTGTGAGTTTCGTTGGCGTGCGTCCGTAAGTGACTCTCTTTGTCCCTGTCGGCGTCTCTGCGTGCCTTGGGGGAGTCTAGTTGTTGACTGTGTCTCTGTCCGCACATGTGCACTACGCCTCTGAGTCATGGGGGAGTGTTGGTTTTTGCGCATCTCTCACTGTGCTTTGTTGTGTCCTCCTTGATTGTGTACATCTGCATGCAGATGACTGACGGCGAGAATCGATGTTGCTAGAATGTCGTCCAGTGGAGCCGACGCACGCTCAGTCCTACTCGTAGTTCGCTGGAGCCTCCTCCCTCCAGCAACGTGCTTAGCTTCATTGGCACGCCTCCTCCGCGGTTGGGCCGCCGGCGGTCACTGCTACTGCAGATGTTGTGTGCATGTACCCAGCGATTTTTCTGAGTGTGCCATTGTGTCTGTAGCATCATGCTCTGCCTAGGGTCCATATCTCTTGCTGCGTTGCACTATTTGGCATCATGGACCGTCGTAGACACTGCCTGGTTTGGGACAGTCATAACTCTTTGCTGTTGTTTTTCTAGCTAATTCTGACCACACGACTGCGATCGCAATGTCGATTTTATGGTGTGGTCCAGTTTTCAGCCAAAACGGACAATGCCCGGGTTTTGGGTTATCGGGCGTTTGGCAGGGCTCACCGAGAAAACCCTGCCTGCCAGAAAGTAAGTCTAGGATTATTTTCTGATTCCCTGGTTAGCTGAGTAACAAGTTCTACACTAGTGGGGCGGAGCTAGAACTTGGAGGGGTCTCCCATTGTTGCTCATTCGTCATTCCTAATCAGTCACTTTCAGTTTTCAGCTGCTTTCTGGTGCTAACACTGGCGCACACATTTTTTAGTAACAAACCCAGAGCTTCCAGACCTAGTCTCTAGAGCAGCAGACTGAGGGGGAAAGAGACTTACGCAACAAGCATGAAAGCCCGCATGCTGCATCAACAACGCTACTACCCCAACCTGTTCCCTAGTTTTTCTACCTGTGCAAGCATGGAGAAAGACCAAGGCATCCAAAAGTGTTCGGGGTCGAGCCTCCTCCAAATCCAAAGAAGAGTGTCAAGAAGACAAAAACAATTTGTCATCATGTTACACCAAGACACATACTAGGAGAGTGCAACGGCTGACCGGAGAGATAGAATCAATGAGGGCATGCAGGCCCATGCAAAAACCGCCATGAGCTCTGTATGTGAGAGGCAGACAGTAAAGGCCAAAACTGGCTATGTCTGAAACGCATTAAGAACAAGAAGGGAGTATAATGAGCCCTACTGAGAGCTTATGTACTGGGGACTAGCGGCTAGCCCACCAGCCCCGTCATCCCCGTCATGCCAAAAGGCACGCACAATGAATACACGTGTCGCAGAACATGAAACCACACAACGGAGGTCTCTTGAGGCTCCAGAACAGTCAATCGTGTGCCCGTATCTTGACAGACGAGAGAATATGCAATGTACCCCATACAGATCTAGACTCTACGGTGACACACAAGCATTACCGACTAGCTAGGCTATGCAGGTTTAGGCCTCCCAAGATGTCGAAACATGTCACCGGACGTCCAGGTCTCAGCCACATGCAAGCTCTACACGCGTGATCACCAATCAGTGCTAGGTCTCCCGGGGCACTGGCACAGACCACCTAGTGCCCGGGTCTCAACCACTAAGACTGAACGAGCAGTGTTTGAAACACACATAATCAGCGTCCAGTCAGCACAACACGCTTTCCGGTACAATCCACCTGGTACGCGGGTCTCGACCCACCGAGAAAAGTCTCCAAGTTCCTGACAAACCATCTAGGCTGTCGGAACGCATCGGTCGCGTTTTGCCGGCATTGTTGTACGTGTTGGAGAAGTCTCAGGACACTCTGGAGGCCCGTCGTGTCGTCACACTCTCCTATACTCAGTGCCACCAACGTGGGGTATATGGGTAATCGTTCTCCGTCGCTTGTAATGGGTGGAAGCCACATAAACCAAAACTCCCCCTGCCGACATAGCCGTCAACGCAAGAAAAGTGGGCCAAGACATGGAATGATGGCTCGTGTGAAACTACGGAGAGCACCTATCAACCACACACACACAACCACACACTAACTCCTCCAAGCACAGGGGGCAAGCCTACTGTCCTCGAGAGCACAATGAAGTGCACAAGGTCTCCTCGTGACAATGGTACAACCCACCATGTGTCTGGGTCTCGACCGTACAATAAGTCTCACACATGCACACACACATACCAGCATTAAGCGCATCATCCACAGGTCATAAAGCAAGAGGGTCTCCTCATGTCACTGGTACAACCTAACAAGTGTTCGGGTCTCGACCAATAGAGTACTATGATCCACATGCAATCACATGCATTTGGTGTACGCAGGTTTGTGACATGAGTCACATGCCGGCTGCTATAGCACACTTGAGGAAGAGCATTGACCCCTTGTCAGGCAACTCTCGTAATGTCACAACTGGTCGAAGTCCACACAACACTCCCCCTGGGCAGAGGAACCCGACGTCAACGTGCTGAATTGAGGTGCTGATTTTGTACTGGCTAAAACTGATGGCAGAAACAGCTGTTCACTCTAACAAGCACTGACATGGATGACTCCTCTCTGTGCGATCCTAGGAAAGAAACGTGCCGTCATTGTACCATGACAAAACTGTTCCCCTTATCATGCATGAGCCTGTTACCATCTGAAGGATGGAGCTCCGGCTGCCGCCACGGTTGCCATCCCTACACCTCACGGAGCATGCCAATGCTTGTGAGACCGCCACAAGTCCCAATCCTCACCCTCTCCTCTCTCCCCTGTATAGTGGCGAATCAAGGTACGCCAGAGGGCAACGAGTGGGCAAGCAGCCCGTTGCCATGGATGAAGTGGCGGAGCTGGCCTCTGAGGCGGGATGGAGCACCCTAAAGTACAAGGGTGCACGGCCACAAGGGGGTTGGCACACTCAGCCGGACCCGCACAAGTGGACAAAGATGAAGATGGAGCTTTTGAGGCAGGTGGAGGAAGATTCATGATGGAAACAGGTGTAGAAAAAGGAGTGATGATGGAGTCGTCGGGAGTGAGGATGACGAAAACTGAAAGCATGCTCGTGGTAGTGTCTCCATTGGACGTCAAACTCAGAGCTGGTACAAGATCCTCCCCTAGGACGGGTGTGCAAGATCCAAATAGTGGAAAGCTCATGCCAATGGTAGGAGTGCTCCCGTGCGATGACAGTCGCTCCCGCGCTACCATCACCTCCCGTTGCAGTATCTCTGCACGATCCGGTTAATCAGCGTAAGCTGCCCCGGACATGCAGAGATGACACATGTCTGCCTCGTATAGGACCAACTATGTCTCACTAGATGCTACACACACACACAACAAAACTTGTACGTACAACTCCATTTGCGTATCTGCTGCGGAAGACGATGGAGCAGGTGCTACTACATACTCCTGAGGGTCAACCAAACTCATAATATGCTTAGATGCTGGACAATCTGACACAACTGAAGGTGTAGCATCCCGAACGCAGCTCATGTCTGTCAAACAAGGAGGGGTGAGCCCTTGCTTGTCGTAAGAGAAGGAAAAGGAAGAGTCCTCAGAGTCCGTGGAGCATGTGGAGCATGTGAGCATCTCTCAGTAACGCTGCTCTCAAGAATACCTCCACGTCTGAAAGACCAGCCGATCCACTCTACTCCTGCACTATGACCGCTGACGGGCTGGTGTGAACCTGCTACACCAACTACCCCGGAAGTCCGCAAGAGGCATCCAGGGCCGTACAGGGCTCCTCTGCCACCACCACGTAGCCACCAGTCAATGCCGCGAGTGGCACTGCCCAGAGACTCGGGCCCTACATTGCTCATGATATAATCTGCTGTTGTAGAACGTTTGGCTCCTACGCCAGTGTGGAAGTCGCCCTTGATGACATGTGTATCTCCTACAGTGCGACCGCTGCTGGGCTGGTGTGAGCCAGTTGCACCAACTCCCCCGGAAGTCGGCAAGAGGCATCTCGGGCCATACGGGGCTCCTCTGCCACCACCGGGCCTACACCGGTCAGAGCCACGAGTAGCACAGTCTAGGGACGTGGGGCCTACACCGCTCCTGATACAATCTGCTGCTGCAAAACGTCCAACTCATGTCCCGGCATGGATATCGACCTTGACGACACACATGTCTCCACCATCAACACCATTTTAGGATGTGACTCCACGTCATGTGTCAACACTGTGGCATCCGCGACTGCATGAGGTGACCTTGCGATGCTACTCATAGGTGAAGGTGCTGATCCTATCGATATCGATGTGGCTGGTTGTCCACGACAGCCACTCCTTCCCTTGACAGGATGAGCAACAGTAACCCTAGGAGAAGAAAATCTATTTGAGCTCTGTCTAGCACGACAGGCCGTACGACGATGACGACGCCGCACCGAGACCAACCACCAAAAGATGAATCATCTAGAGGGAACATGGTGATAGAATAAAGGCTCTAGAGAATGGTAGCCACTCGGGATGGATCAGAGGGTGAAACTGAAGAAGCATCCCGAGGTGATGCGGAAGAAGAAGAGGTAGAGGAACGCAAGGAAGCCGTTGATGGACTCATGGAAGTAGCACGCTCGGTGACGACAAGGTCACATAGCTGCTTCACCATCCGCTTCATGCCATGGATCTCGGCGAGCATGACCGCTACAGGTCCTGTGACTAGATCCGCCAATGCCAGGCGATCCTCAACCTGTGGAGGACGTGTACTCTCACAAAACCAAAGCCAAGGCAGATGCTAGTCTTGAGGGTGCGTCCATCATCGACGCCAACCATGACGTCCATCACCATAGTGGTAGCAGGTGAATTCACAGGACGACTCCTGCCATGTCAGTGAACTCATCTTGAGAACCTAACAAAGGGGGAGCAAAGAGCACCTGCTCTTGACACTAAGACACCAAGCCCCGGGAGACTACAACGCTATCGGACACCGTCACTATGACGAGTCGTAGTGCTGAGGTTTGATATACTGACCTGACCGGAAGAGTTGCAATGCCACAACACGTTCAGAGAAACGTGCCCGCAACTGCTCTTGCTACCACTCCTCAACCTGCAATCAAACACCACCGGTTTTTTGGAACTGTTTTGTTACTTTCTATTTTTTTCTCACCACATTCTTTGGTGATTTTTCAAATGACCCTTCCCCCGGGAGTTACTCGACTGCCCCCTTCTTTCGGGTACGGTGGTCCCCCTTTTTTTCCTCCTTTGTGGTTTTTTCTTTGGTTTACCGCTTGCTCTCATATGCGCAGACTCCCCCTTTTCTCAATTGCCCCCCGAGAAGAGGAGGTAGTTGGATGCTGGGAGAGGGGGGAGACAAAAAGAACAAAGAGCGAGGGGGATCAGGTCATCCTTTCGCGCTGACCTTGCTTGCTCGCTCGTTGAGAGAGCGGGCGAGGAGGGGTTGAGGGACAGGTTAGGGGTGGAGAGAGGGGGGGTCATGTCCGTCCCTCTGAACTCGTCCCTTAATCGGTCGGCCGATGAGGCCGACAGGGTCAACGAGGCCAACGAGGCCGAAGGGGCCAAGAGGGCTCCTCCGAGGGAATCCCTCTGTGGGGGCTCGACAGGGCCCCTCATAGTGGGCTTGATTGGGCTCGATGGGGCCCCTCCAAGGGGGCCCTTGGATGAGGGCCACCCGACCTCTTCGGCAGCAGCAGCTGCGACGGCGGGTGCAACTGCTACGGTTGCTGTTACTACGGCTGCCTCTGTTGCTCCTACTACTCTTTATAGCATCTGCCACTGCTCCTGCTAGTGATGCTACTACATCTGCTGAAGCTGCTGCTCCTACTACTATTGTGGCTGTGCTGTTGTTGCTGTTGTTGCTGCTGCTGCTGCCACAAATGCTACTACTACAGCCTCTTCCGCTACTGCTACTTGGTGCAAATGCTATCGCTTCTATTGCTGCTACTGCTATTGATGTTTTTGCTGCTGCTGCTGCTGCTGCCACTACAGCCGTTACTGTTGCCGCTACTGCTGCAGCTGCTGCTACCGCAGTAGCTGCAGCTGCTGCCAAGGCAGCCGTTGCTGCTACTACCGCAACAGCTACTGTTGCTGCCACAACCGTTGCTACTGCTGCCACTGCCATTGCTATGCGCAGCTCACTACCCTTGTGGTGTTCATGTGCAGTCTCTAAGTACTCCCTCACATTGTTGAAGGCATTGTGCCAAATGGCGCGTTCTCTTTGCGTTCCACCTGTTATGCTTCTCTTGATTTTGCTGCTCACATGCCCCCCTGTGCTGTGATACCAAGATAGAATCAATTAGGGCATGCAGGCCCATGCAAAAACCGCCATGAGCTTTGTGTGTGAGAGGAGACAGTAAAGGCCAAATCTGGCTAAGTCTGAAATGCATTACAAACAAGGGAGTACAATGAGCCCTACTAAGAGCATATGTACTGGGGACTGGAGGCTAGCCCACCAGGCCCCGTCATCCCCGTCGCACCAAAAGGCACGCACAATTAATACACGTGTCACAGAACATGAAAGCACACAATGGAGATCTCTCGAGGCACAGGAACAATCAACTGTGTACCCGGGTCTCCACCGACGAGAGAATATGTACCCCATACGCATCCAGACTCTACGGTGACACACAGACATTCAAGGCTAGCCAGGCTAGGCAAGTTTAGGCCTCCCGAGACGACAGAATATGTCACCAGACGTCCAAGTCTCAGCCACATGCAAGTTATACACGTCTGATCACCAATCAGTGTGAGGTCTCCTGGGGCACTCTCACAGACCACCAAGTGCCCGGGTCTCAACCACCGAGACTAAATGAGCAATGTCTAAAATACACAAAATCAGCATCCAGTGAGCATAGCACGCTTTCCGAGTCTAGGACGCGACACTAGTACCATCGGGTCTCCTCATCGCACCGGTAAAATCCATTGGGTGCGCGGGTCTCAATCCACCAAAAAAAGCATCCTTTTTCCTGATGAACCATCCTGGCTGCCGGAATGCATCGGTTGCATTTCGCCAGCACTTTCATACGTGTTGGAGAAGTCTTAGGACACTCCTGGGGCCCGTTGTGTCGTCACGCTCTCGTCTACCCTGCACCACCTACGTGGGATACATGGGTAATCCGTCTCCGTCGCTTGTGACGGGTCAAATCCATGTAAACAAACACAAGTGTTGGTATGGATATCGCCAAAACATGTTGACCTCTAGACTTGATGCCCGCATCTCACCCATGTAGGTGACTGACGAGCTGCTCAACATTTGGCGTCGTCCAATCTACGGGTGTTGGTGCACCAATGTGTTGCTTAATGTGTCACAGACACGTTGTGACCTCTGGCCTTATTGCACACATACCACACTACTGCACAAAATTGACTATGGAGGTTCCACCTGCTGTGATTTGAGTCATCTCCGTCGATTTGTATAGCTTGCTTTGACCACTCGGTTGTGTCCATGCTCGTGCAGATCCCTGATGCAGACCTTGCTGGCGCCAAAGAACCGGCAGCTGCTGGTTCTTTGGCCACGCTGTCCTGAGTGCTTGCCGGTGTGTTTTGCAAAATTCCTGTAGTTGCTAGAGTTTTCTCTGTGAACTCGCTCTAGACCCAGGTTTGCATGTTTTGCATCGTTTGTCCACCAATCGATGATGGACCTAGGTGTGTAGCATCCGGCTAAAGATTTTAAACCTTTAGGTTAAGATGGTGATGTGTTTGGTTGCCTGTACGAAGAATTACAACCAAAACATTGGCTTTGGGCCGGTTTTAGGACGAACTGACACACTCGCATGCATCACCGGCCGTGCGCCACGGCAGTTATTTATGCTGTGTGCTTGTCAGTTGTCATTCCTCTCTCCATTGCAAAGCTATTGGAGCTTATGAGAATTTGTACTTCTCCTTATCGTAGCCCTTAATGCTCCATGCACATGTTTTCTTGCTTGTGCATCAGTTGACTAGACATTGTCGCAGTGTTAGTAGCAACAAGGCTAGGAAGCTTCCTAGCATTTTTATACCACCGTCCACAAGAAGACACGGCAATGGTGCACAGAGACACGTGGGTGTGTTTGAGGTGGCGACCACGAGTCACATGGAAGGAAATGCCCTCCGTGCTTCTTGTGCAATGCTCCACAGACCTGCAATGGCTTGATTGACTTATTGTAAATAGTTGTTGGATTGCTCGTTCTCATAGTAGCAATGTCTAAGTGTAGGTAGCCAGGGTGCTCCTCCCAGACTGCATGCTTCTGGATTTTTATCCTGCAGCCTACCTTGCAGGTCTTTCCCGACTTTCACAGGTGTGACTTGGAATGAAGAGGAGCATGAGTGATGCCGAGATCGCCGCTCACTCGCACGTCAACCTGTCGCTTGCACCCATCAACTCGTTCACTTGTTACCTCCTGTTATGCGCACGTGACTCTCTCCTATGCGTGAACTCTTCACGCAATGGCACTGTGACTCTTGAGTTCACACTTCTCAACATTTCTCTCACTAGTCTTAGCTATCCAGTGGTATCAGAGCTCAAGTGAGAGAGAAAATCTTGAGCGTGTGATCCTGGCCGGGGGCATATCTCACCGATATTGTCGCCGCCGCTTCTGTTGTTGCGCTTCCACAACTGATGCGATCTTGCTGCATGTCCACTGAGACACATGACCTTCTTGACCCTACTCACTCAACATCTCCTGTTCTTTGCCCCGCAACCTTTAGCCAATGCTTAGGATCATTTGCAGACCTCGTCACACCCGTAGATCATCCCTAGACTTCCTCACGTCAACCACCAAGACATGACCTGAGCTTCCAATCTCAACAGCACGGCAACTGCAGTACCCGCAACAGGAGTCACTTTTGCCAATTAGCCTAGCCAGCTGTGCTGCTTGGGCATGATACCAGTAGTAGGCAAAAATGTAGCTGCCCCGGGATTAGACCCAAGTCCAAACAACAGTCATAGCTCCAGCGTGTATGGGAGCAGTAAGAGCCACCGCACTCTGCACGGTTCAATAATAGGAGCAGCTGCAATCGTATCTGTAGCCTCGGCAGCAGCAGCTACAGCAGCAGCGGCAAGTGCTGTAGCCACACTCTGTCCTGTAACTGCTATGCTTGCAGTAGCTACTGTGGCAACTGAGGTAATGTACCTCCTGTCTTGGTAGGTCTAGCAACACCAACTACAGCAACATTAGCACCCACATTTGCTGTCTCGACAGCAAGAGCAGTAGCGGCAGCTGCTGCAACCCCTGGGACTTTATAGCTTGGTGTTGCTACAATCTTTGACGTGGTTTTGGGTACAGCAGCAGCACAAACTATAGAAGCCAAAGTAATATAGTCAGTCTTGGCGGCCACAGCAGCACCCACTGCAACCGCATTTCCAGCGGCAGTGATAGCGGCAGCCACAGCATTCCCACCCGCATTTGCACCTACCAAGGCTCTACAACCTTGACAGTTGGTGCAGCACCAGTAGCAACTGCAGCAACCAAGGCTTTATAGCTCCTTCCTTAGCAGCAACAGTAGCTAGAGCAACAGTAGCAACAACAACAACAATGGCAATAGCTGCAACGACACCAGGCCATGGCATTCTGCTTTGGTCGTGTGCTCATCATCACACAACTGATGATGGCACTACAACAGTGGTGCCACCAATCACGTTGGCGCACCATGAATTCCCCAACGCATTACTGCTAGGCGCGTACTACGGGGGACGGAAAGCACACTGCCACTTGCGTCAGCATCAAGGTGCCAGCACTTATTCCATGTCCTAGTCTACCTCAGCAACATCAGTGTGGACAACATGTCAAAGCCTGGAAAGCGTCTCTCCTCCCATCACTCCATAAGGAGATCCGCAGTCACACGGTGTTGCTGAGGAGGAGATCATAGTACCTCATTTCTATGCAGCGCTCATGGAAGGTACTATCACTCTTGCAAACACGTGTGGAATCTTGATTGTCATAGACGCTGGTGTGACAACCACGGCTACATTTGTTGTGGCATCTAGGATATCATGCGCCCTTACCGCGATGTCAATCGGGTGTGTGACTAAGGCCTATAATGAGGCTGCATTTGTCATGAGATCCATTGCTACAGCGGATGCAATACTGGCACACAGACTTCAGTAGCTCCATCCGCTATGACATCGGTTGTTGTGTCTACAGCGTCTGCTAGAACAGTTACCGCATCTGCCATCGGCATTTCGACCACAGCTGTTGTTACTTCTGCAATAGTAGCTCCATCTACTGCCTCCAGCCTCATCACTATTGTTTTGTCAGTCGTAGCCGTCTTCCCCACCTTGGGTGCAGCACTCACCACAGGTGCAGTTGCCCTAGTGGTTCCTTCTTCCTCGACCATTTTGCTTATCTCTACTACTTTTGCTGCTGCTTTTCCGCCGCTTCTTGCATTCTTACGTAGCCCATCCCCATCTGTAGCCTCGTGAGCTATTACCCCTTGCATCTGCCGGTACTCTGTCTCTACTCTACTTGTGGTTGCTAGTCTTGTCTCTGTCTCGTAGTACTCTCACCACGTGCCTAGGGCATTCCCATTTTCCCCACACCCATTGGGATAAGGGAAAATCTCCCAAAATCTTTCCGGCAGGACCCTCATGTTGTCACCATCCCCGGTGAAAACAAGGCAGTCATAGTGTCCCTCATTGCCCCTCACTGCCACTGCACCCGATGTGCTCGTCAATGATGTCGGCACATTCAATGTCGACCCCGCCGCACAATGCCTCATTGACCCTGTTGGCGAATCTGCCATGCTTTGCGGCCGTACCACCATTACCGGTCAGGCCAGTAAGAGTGCGCTCACCATCCAGTTCAACAAGATTTTGATGCGTACTAAGGAGACGACTGATGCCTACTGGGTTCACATCCTTAAGCTCCTTCATAAGCTTGGTGATGCACCAGAGAACTAGAACAACTTTATACGCGTCACCGTCATCTGATTTGGGAAAACAAGGGAGAAGTGTGACACATGGTACATTCTCAAATGCTTGCATCAGCAATCCTATGTGGCACAGTACAAGTGGAATTTTTGCAAAATCATCACCGGCAGTGACCTCGCCCCTGACAAACTATGTTTCTACAGCAATAGAATAAAGCGGGATATCCAACATGCAATCACCATTTTTGGTATCCTAGACAACCTTCCAAAAATGATCATAGCAGCCCATTGCATCGACAACGTTGTGCATAATGCTCGGATGCAGGATTCTAACGGTTGGCAACTCAAAATTCACAATTCGTAATTTGGCAGAGAAATGTTGTAGTTGACAAAAACCTCTTCTCCGATGGAGACCGACGCGGTTAATCAACGCAATCAATTTCTCTGTTGGAACTCTAGGTAGCTGGGATATATCTCATACAATTATGGGAAGTGGCAATTGCGGGCCAAAAGGGGGGAGGAGATAGAGACAAAATAAGGAGTCAGGAAACGGTAAAGGATAGGCTTAGAGGACAAGTCTCCTGTTTGAACGGAGAAACATACACCAACTGATTGCCCATCTGAAGAGCACACATTCCCATATACAAGGGTTCCTGAGATTGCAAAGTCCAACAAGGGGACGCTATGACTGCCTTGTTTTCACCAGGGACATTCAATGCAGTATCAAGCTTTGACTTGCTCGATTTGAGTGAGTATTTAGAAATTTAGCCTAGCTCAAAGTTCAGGTGTTGGACGGGTGGAATCTGGTACCCGCCATGGGTGGCGGGATAATCCACCGCTAGTGATCCAAGTTCATCTCCAACGAGATCCAAATGTACCAGGGCCATGGATGAAGTAACCAGAGGGATCTCCTTGACCAAGGTGAAACTTTCCTTGACTTAAAAATGACCAACATAGGTGAGCTCGAGTACTACCTCGGTGTCGCCATCAAGAGGGACCACAAGGCACGCACATAAGAGATGGGATAGGCAAAGTACGTGCAAGAGGTACTCCGCCGCTACAACATGGAGGAGTGCAACCCCATCGGCACACCCATGACCACCACATGTGAGCTGAGCTCGAGCATGGGGCCAAGCACGGATGAGGAGAAGGAGGAGATGACAGTTTTACCATACTAGTCTGCTGTGGGGAGCATTGTGTATGCCATGGTGGCCATGCGGCCCGATCTGGCCTTCGCGTGGGGCCAAGTGAGCTACTATGTTGCTGAACCCGGGCTGCTGCATTGGAAAATATTGAAGCGGATCCTCCGCTATCTCAAGGCGAAAAAACAGTCGTGGCTCGTGTTTGGAGGAGGAGCGCGTGACGACTCCCTCGAGTTGGTCGACTACTCCGATACCGACTGGGCTGGTGATGTGGATGGCAGAAAATCAACGTTAGGGTACGTGTTCATGCTTGGTGGTGTAGTAGTTTTATGGGCAAGCAGGAAGCAAGACTGTGTGGCATTGTCCAGCACCAAAGTGGAGTACATCGCGCTCGTGGAAGCAGCAAAAGGGTGTTGTGGTTGCGGCGGCTGCTAAAGGAGATCGGGGTGCCTCAAAGGAAGCCGACGGTACTCAATGTGGACAATATGAGTGCCATCAGCCTCACCCAAAACCCTGTGCTACACAGGAGGACCAGGCACATTGAGATCCGGCATCACAACCCGTGAGACTTGGTGGTGAGAGGAGATGCGGCTTTTGTGCATTGTGGCACTAAGAACATGCTCGCCGACGCCATGACCAAGGTACAATCCAAGGACATGAAGGACACAAGATGCATGGAGCTCGGTCTGCGCTGTGAGGCTTAAAATGATGCAGGTTCCAAGGACAGGGCATCAAGAATGCGGTGCAAGGGGGAGATTGTTGACATGGTGTGCCCCTTGTCATGAGTGTCGTTGATCGTACAACCTAGTTTGACCACTGAGGATTGGTCAAAAACCTAATCTGACTTTATATTTGTATTCCTTGGATTTTCTCCATGCAGTATCAAGCTTTGACTTGCTCGATTTGAGTGAGTATTCAGAAAGTTAGCCTAGCTCAAAGTTCAAGTGTTGGACGGGTGGAATCTGGTACCCGCCGTGGGTAGCGGGATAATCCACCGCCAGTGATCCGAGTTCATCTCCAACGAGCTCCAAATGCACCAGGGCCATGAATGAAGTAACCAGAGTGATCTCCTTGACCAGGGTGAAACTCTCCTTGACTTCTGGGCGATGAAAGGCTCTCCGACGGGTCATCGTCGAACCGCCTCCCGTTGCCTAGTGTGCAAGGCTAGATGGCTGGCTCCACCAAGGGTTGCTTTGACGGCCGTAGCAGGGGCTCTACTTCTCCGATTTGGGCGTGCTTTGATGCATTGGAAAGCATACATTACAGGCTATTAGGACCATATTTCATGTCACTATGATAAAACAGAAAACGTGTTTTGATTCAGTTCTACTGAATGCGATGTGTTCTGCCCACTCACATTCGTGATCCTTGTGCTCCACATTCCTCACCATTGGTGTCCACTGGCTGCTCCAAACATTGGTAGCATACATCAGTGAGAGCTAGGATTCCTTGAGGGTGTCTCCACACCCACCAGTGCCAACAAGATCTTTTGACTTCACGAGCCTGTACAACAGAAAATCAGAAATCTGCAAGATGGGACAATCTAGAGAACTTGCCCAACGAACGATCGTAAAATCATCCTCGCACGAGACTTTCTATACCGACATGATTTCCAGGTGGACTGGAGCAGCGGATTGGTCTATGTCAACACTAATGGCAAGAGACAACACTTGTCTCTTGTTGAGCAACCCACGATGCAAAGGTGGTTACGAGAAGCAACAGAGGTGGAAGCAGTAGTGGAAGCTACAGCAGCTACAAAAGGTCAGCCAATATCCTTGACCATGGCCAAGAGATATCTGCGACATGGAGGTCAAGCATGGCAAGTCCGTGTGGAGACAGGGGAAGTGGAAGAATGTGTGATAGTCGAGACAACTACATCGGCCTCAACACCTGACAAGCTCATAGTCGTACCGGAGGAGTTTGTATCCCACGTCAATGATTTTGAAGGGGTCTTTCTCCACAAACTGTCCCAATAGTACATATCGGTACATTGATCACCAGATAGACCTGAAGCCGGATACCAGAACAACAGTGAAAGGAACCTATTGGATAACCAGCCACGTGCTGACCGAACTCAAACTTCAGCTCAACTAAATTTTTGGTCAGGGGTTCATCAGACTCTCCACGTCAGCCTACATGGCCTTTGTACTTCTTATTGAAAAGAAAACTAGAGAGATGTGGATGTGTGTGGAATACCGAGCGTTCAACAACATCACCATCAAGAAATGCTACCCTCTCCCATGAGTAGACAAACTTTTCCACGAACTCCGTATGGCCTCAAATCTCACCAAAATTGCAATCCGATAAGGATCTCAAGAAAAACGCATACTAGATGCATGAACTTTGTATTCACGGTTACATCGTTCAGATTGACAAATGCCCCCACGACATTTATGGTGGTAATGAAATAGTTCTTCCCTTACCTGGACGACTTCATCATCGTGTATCTCGACGACATCTTGATTTACAGATGCACCCTGGAGGAGCACAATCGACATCTCTAAGATTTTCTCAAGATTTCACAAAGAGTGAAATTATACAAAACAAATCTGAAAATGCAACTTTGTTTGCTGCTTGATCAAGTTTTAGGCCCACGTCATCTGGTGCAAACGGATCGCCATGGACCTGGAAAAAACTGAAGCAATCACTAATTGGTTGATGGTGACCAATGTTTAGGTCGTTCAATTGTTTTTGGGCTTCTGCAACTACTAAAATCGATTCGTAACAGACTATGTCCGAGTGTTAGCGCCTCTCTCCGATCTCACTTAAAATCCATTGAGAGGAATTGGGAGGACAGAGAATAAGAATCGTTCAAATCGTTAAGAAACGCTCTGACCTCGACGCGAGCCTTATAACTGGCAGCTCCAATGGTGAATTACATCATGGCCACCAACGTTTCCGATCAAGCAATCAAAGCCTTTCTCCTCTAGGACAATGGCAGTGGGGAACAACTGGTCAAGTACATGTCAACAAAGCTTCATGAGCCGGAAATCAACTACGCAGTGCAAATAAAGAGTAGCTCATAATCGTGCACACGTTCAGAACGTGGCGGTGCTACTTGGAATGTCAATGATGCATTGTTCGCACTAACCACCACGGACTGAAACATCCCAAGATTCAATTAAATCTAAGATTTCAACTCGATGTATGGAGTTCCTCGAGCCTAGCTTTGACGACAACATGGAATTCCGATTAGGAAAGTAGATCCAGCAGTTTCCCCAATGTCAGCGTCAAGGTCTGATGGCCGAGATCAACATGCTTCTCGTTGAACGAGATCTGTACCTCACGAGACTGTTCAAAAAGGGTTATGAGGATTTCAACGGGCACGACAGAACCTAGTTTTGGTTCCCCAATTGGTAACAAAGATTCACTCGCCAAGTCGCCGAGCCACTGGACAAAGAAGTTTGACGGATGCTATTGAAGAAATGTCACAACACCTGTCCAAGGGGAAATTCAGAAAGAAAAAAGAGGCAAAATAAAGTTGGTGAAGTACTATTGGTGGGAAAAACCGCAAATCAATGTGGCAGCCTTCTGTTGATCATGCGTCACCTGTCACTGGAAAAAACATCATCACATGAGACCACCAACACTACTCCAACCTCTCCCCGTTCTGATGGAGCCATGGGTCCAAATAAGCATGCACTTCCTGACGGGATCACCCGCCACTCTTGAGGATAATGACACAATCTTCTTGGTGGTGGACAGATTTTCAAAGATGTCACACTTCATCCCAACAAAGACCAATGTAACCATAGAGGGAACAGCGCAGCTGTTTCTAAACCAAGTTGAACGGGTGCACAGCTTGCCACGTACCATCATGAGAAATCAAGATGGAAATTTCATGAACCGTTTTTGGCGTGATTGGTGACGCTGCATGAGGGTCGTATCTTGCTATCATCGGCGTTCCTTCCTCAAACCGAGGGGCAAACGGAGCATACCAAGCAGACACTCACACAACTTCTTCGCACATTGTGTGAGCCGTACGGTAAGGATTGGGCAACTAGTGCCAACTGCAGAACTCGCATACAACTCTCCAGTTTCCACCGCAACGGGAAAAATCCCGTTCCATGTGGTCCACGGCAAACTTCTTGGAATACGGAGTACGTGATCGAGGACGTCCTCCAAAATCAACGTCACAGGAAAAATACCCAAGTATCTGGTCAAGTGGCATTGCTTTGACATCGCACACAACAGCTAGGAGTGCTACGACAACCTCCAAGACGTCGATCGCCAGATTAATGGCTACTACCGTCATCACTGGCCTACTTCTTCCTACGCGCCAGGACGTTGCGGCTAAAAGGGAGAGAAGTGTTACATCCCGGACTTATACGAGGCCCTATATTCTGCGAGTGGGATGTCCTTGCATTCATGGCGCAACACGTGACGACCAAAGGAAGTTTATGCCCTATTGTCAAGGGTATTTTGGCCACATTCCGCGACCACAAAAGTGTTCCGTTCCAGAAGGTTCCGACAACTTGGACCGCTTTCTAGAATGGTGGAGAGAAGTACTGCAAACTATATTGATGTTTTGATACTGTTTGGTCAACTAATTGACGTTGGTGGAATCTAATGAAATCGTGCCTTGATATTTATGAAGCCCCCCAGCTTCTCAACAGAGCTTCTCAAAGCGATCATTCATGGCACCATCTTGCACGCGTGGCTCCGAGGTATAGTTAATCATTCCCATTTTATACACGGCACATTCAGTGTATTAGGTACGTAGATTTGGGTCATTTCCATGAAGTTGTCTTAAAACATAGTCATTGTCTGTTGACAGGAAAAACTATGTACATGACGTATGTGCCTTGGGAATTGCAGTGAAAGAAAACTATACATGACATTCTTGGTGAAACGCACAAGAGACATACATTTGTCTTCAAACTTTTCCAATGGACTTGACTGTGCGTCAGATGTTTACTTTCTGATTTTGTGAACTCAAACAGAAATAAACTTCTTGTTGAGCGTAGTCTTGCAATTACTCGAGTCTGTTTTTATCCGTGACAAATGCGGAAGTCTTCCACCCCCCCCCCCTCCCACCCTTGATTGTATTGGAGCACTATAGCTGGTGTGTGTATTGTACAACAAATGTTTCTATACACAAACATATCGTGTACAAATAGTGAAGCTTTTTACATGTCCATGAGATACACATACCATAAACACTTTCCCAACATATTAGCAAAGTACATGTGGCCAGTTTATTAATCTTGTGTGATGAGGAGAAAAGAAAACACACTAGTGTATTTGCAGTCGATGGTCAACATACACATCACAAAACGGTCACCACGTAGTCGGACTCCCCCCTTCCCTCCCCTCCCCCTGTTGTGATTTCTGACGTTCCTCTCGACCTGTACAGTTTATTGTGACCACTTGGATATGTCCATACTCGTGCAGATCCCTGATGCGGACCCTGGTGGTACCGGTGCGTCATCTGGTGGCTAACTACTAGCTTGGAGCTGACCAACGGCCGTTCCAGAGCTCTGGACGCTACCCGGGACCCCCTGCAGTTTTTTTGCAGCACGCAGGAGTTTATCGGTGGACAGGCCATGGGCCCGATTTGCATGTTTTTACATTGGGTGTCCACCGTTTGATGCCGGATGCATGCATGTGACCAGTTGTAGCATCCGGCATGTGATCTTGCACGTCTAGGTATAGACTGCATAGCATTCTGACATGTCTACGCATAGCTACGGCCAAAACAGTGGTTTTGGGCCGGTTTGAAGACAGATCTTGCACTGCCGCGTGCGACACCCGCCGTGCGCCACGGCAGGTACTTATGCCATGGACCTGTCATTTGTCATTTCTCTCTGCAAATGCTATTGAAGCATTCTGACACTTTGCCTTGTGTCTCCTAGCCAGACCCTTGTCATTCTATGCACGACCTCTGATTGTCGTCACCGTCTGATGAGGCACTGATGCCTAGTCAGTGGCTGTGTTGCTAGGAAGCTTCCACACATCTTCTAGTGGTATCAAAGCGATGAGACACTTCTTACAGAGCTGCACAGCAGAGGCGCAATAGAGTAGCAGCAGTGAGCGTCACCGTTCTTGCCAATCCACAGGGACCTGTTGACGACACCCAACTGCCGGTGACATCACCCAGGTGAGAGTGCATCAGCTGCAGCCGCCAGGAGCAGCATGTAACACCTTCATCAGGCGGCAGCCACTAGCAGCTGCTGTCATTAGCACCAGCACCGGCGGGATCAGGCCACGGCCGCGACAAGCGGCGGCTAGTAGCAGCAGTAGTAGCCCGCGGCAGCAGTAGCACGCAACAGCAGCACCATGCAGTAGGAGTACCGCGTAGCAGCACTACGCAACGGCAACGGCAATGGCAGGCAGAAGTAGCGTGCAGCAGTAGCAGTAGCATACAGCAATAGTAGTAGCAGCAGCAACAGCAGCGCAATAGAGCAGCAACATAGCAAAAGCGCGCGGCGGCAGTAGCACGTAGCAACCGCTACGCGCAGCAGTTATAGCAGCAGTGCGTAGCTGTGTTGCAGTACAGCAGCAGTGCACAACTGTTGCCATAGCTGCGCAAGCCGCCACGCGGCTGCTGCTACTGGTGCAAGCGCAGCAGCAATAGCAGCCAAAAGCTGTTGCGAAGCTTCTGCGTAGCTTTCGCGCGGCTGCCATGCAGCAGCCGCCCCCTGTGCACCGGGGCAACAACTGCGAGGGTTGTAAAAAAAGGGGAGGAAGGAGGGGAGCTGACGACGGCATTTTTCTTGCTGACGTCATCAGGTCATGCTGCCGTCAGCACACACCTGCTGACGTCGGCACTTTTACTTAGTCAATTATTTGCTCGTAGAGTCAAAAGTTGCCAGCGTTTCAACTCTTTGAGAAACGTTGACGCTTCCTCAATCCGACCAAGTTGAGCTCTCGGCCCATAATGAGCGGTGGCATGGCTCCATCCGGTGATAAGGGAAAGAGGATACTAGATCCCTCTTCTTCCTCCTCAGCGGTCATGAGCCCACGTTCGCAGGCTATTGAGGACCTGCGGAGCCAGTAGGACGGGATATGTCACCTACGGCAGGAGTAGACTGACGCCATCCGTACACTCACTGAGCTTCTTCGGGGTCAGTCCACGGTCCCATGGAAGACCTCTAAGGGAACTACCGATGTTGCACCCTCTACAAAGCAGTCAACTCCAGCATCAGAGAGAGGACCTGGATACGACCTGCCACCTCTTGATCCTTCGGATGAGGATCCAGATATGCCAGGCATGGAGGACGACTCCCTCAAGCGTGAGATTCGTGCGCTTCAGAAGCGTCTCCGCCAGCTCTAGACAAGCTCTCGACCCCCACACATATCTCGTCTTCCCAAGATTCGATCGTTGCCTGACCTCCACCCCAACGACTTTCCTCTTCACGGTGTCTTCCCCATCCCTCGTCCTTCTCAGCCTGTGATTGCTCTCCCTACAAAGCAGCAACCCAAGGACTTCGAGACACCGCCCCCACATTATGTCAGCAAGGACGGTTTTGACTGCTGGGAGATCCTTTTCCAGGTTTGGGCCACTTCAGAGGGAGTGTGGTCCTACTACCACAGTCCGTATCAAACTACGGACCAAGCATAGGTCCTAACAGCAGCTAAGGCGATGTGCAGACTTCTTAACGCCAGGTCGCGCGAGATCGTCGTCGACTTTCGCTCGTTCCTTGGCAAGGCCAGGAGAGGCACCAACGCTGATCCACGTGGGGGCTGGGACCTGGCATTATCCCTGCTTGCTGCATAGACGCATGCCACCCGCGCCATGCACATTCGTGCCTTTCACTACCTTTGTCAGGGGCCTGCCGAGCCCACAGTCGACTACTGGCAATGCGCCATGCGCATCTACACGCGCCTTCGGACCTCAGGAGGTACACAAATGTGGACGCTCTGTACGATCATGCTTGGAGTTTGCCTTGAGCACACAGACATCTTCACGAGGTACAGCGACGCCGTGCTCGAGCCTTTTTTGGCCTCAGTACAGCTTCTTCCTTGGGCGCACCAGCGCTTCCTCCAGGTGACTTCCTCCCGTGAGGTAGTTGTGGCTCATCAGGAGACTCCCCTTACAGTAGCAGTAATCGCATCACCACAGACGTCCCTCCTACAGTCTCCTTCTCCATCCTCTGTCACATCCTCCTCTTCCCCTTCCACCCCGATTACACCGATCCATACACAGGGTGTCGGGACAGCAGCACAAGGGAAGAAGGGGCGACGGAGGCGTGGCTCGGGCCAGCAGCAATCACAAAAGCAACCGTCATCGGGAAGTAGCAGTGGACACTCTGTTCACTGCTAAAACTGTGGTGGTGCTCATCGCTACACCGAGTGCCTACAGCCGCTTGACTCGGCGCGAATTACCCGCGGGTTCCAGGCTGCATACTCACTATGGTCTATGTCCAATAGCATGTCCTCCAGGCGCGCGACGACCACGACCATAGCAGTTCCAACTTCACCACCGACGAGCAACAGCAATCCAAACCCACGTGACCGTACCACTGCCGAGCTCCGACACGTTCAGGCGCTCCGCTTTTGGGGAGGTGCGAGTGTGTTGTCACAGTCGGGTGGTTCATACACTATTAGTCTGTCTGGTCTTGTGGCTCGGGATGACTCGTGTTGGGGGGCACAGTCGGCATGTGATGATGATGGGCCTGACCATACAGGTTGGATTCATGAGTCTCACATTTGTTGCCTTTGTCGTTCCTCCCCACCTGCTGCCCAGCGTCTGTGCAAGGCCGAGTATTCCATTGCCCGTTGTACAGTAATCTCCTCCAATCGTGATTCCTGTGGCACTTGGATCATCAATTCCGGTGCCACTCATCACATGACCTGTCGTCGTACTGACTTCGTTGTTCTTGGCCCTGTTTGTTCCATTTTCACAGGCTCTAGTCAGTCCTTGCCAGTCCACGGTGTTGGGGTCGTGTGTTTCGATGGTCCGTCTGGCCCCCTGTATCTTTCCCAGGTGCTGTTTGTGCCTGACCTTGAGCTCAGTTTCCTTTTTGTACCTGCTTGCACACTAATGGGACTCTCTATGGAGCACACTACAGATGCCACAACTGTGACCGCTATTGACACTCGTAGCGTTGTTCATCATGACTCTGTTATCGATGACCTGTATCGTGTCTCTCAGACTTTTGCTCCTTGCTCCCCCTCCCCTTTAGCTCGTGCTTTTGTCACTAGTGTTCTATCTCCTGAGAACCAATGACTGCTTCATCGCTGTCTGTTTCATGTAGGGTCTGACACTATGTCAAAGCTCATTTGGACACAGCCCGCCCTCGGGTTTGACGCGGCTTCTTTAAAGAAGCCGCCCAAGACCAACTGTCTCTTTTGCACTCAGGGTAAGATGTATTGTTGCACCTACCCTGACTCTCATTCTCGCGCACTTCGCCCTCTCGAGTTAGTCCATTTGGACCTTCTTGGTCCTCTTCCTGTTGAGTATCTGTCTAATCGGGGTCGATACGTCCTGACCCTAACTGATGACTTCACCCGGATGCGGTGGGTCTACAGCTTGCACAAGACGAGTGATGATGCTCTTGTAATTCACCTCTGGATAGTGATGGCTGAGCGTCAGTCCTGCCACACGCTGCATACCTTCTACTTGGATCGCGGCGGTGAATTTCTTGTCGAGATGGACAGCTTCTTCGCCGAGCACGGGATTTTTCACCAGGTCTCCTCCCTTGCAACTCCTCAGTAGAACGGTGTTTCTAAGTGCTAGAACCGCACCATGGAGGATGATGTTTGCACTATGCGGTCTGAGTGTGGTCTCCCCGAGTCCTTCGCCTACATGACTTGGGTCTGGAACCGCCTCCCGTACGGTCCCCTTCCGGGACCCGTCACACCGTATGAGCTCTGGTTCAACCACCGTGCTGACATGCACCTCTCTCACGTCTAGGGATCCTTGGCTTCTATGTGGTTCACCGAGGACCAGCAAGGGTGCAAGGTATCACCGCGGACTTGCTTGTGTGCCTTCATAGGCATCTCCCCGTGGTCAAAGGCCTTGCGCTTTTGGGATCCTGCTCATCGTCGCATTATTGAGTCACGCAACGTGCTCTTCTTTAAGTCCCTCACCTACCGTGATCTGACATCAATCACATTGCTGTCCGTCACGCATGTTCCTGTGTGTGAGGTTTCTCGACGGATGGGGGAATCTACGCCTGCGAGCACCTCTCGCCAAACTGATGTGTCCATTCGAGCTCCCTTCACTTCGCAGTCTCCGGCTCTTGATGACCCAGTGATCATTCTTGTCAGCCCAAAGACCTCTCCAGCACCGCCGGCCTCTACCCCTCTTCCCTTGCACCCCACGAGTACCCATGATCTTATACCTCTGCGTAATCCTCTGTCTGTACCTACTTTTGCCGGTAATCCTGCCTCTGTGCGTGGTCCTCTCTCACTTGCTCCTACTGTCACACCTAGTCCCGTGTCTCCCACACACACATCTCCTTGCACGGCATCACCACCTCCTTTTCCTCAACCCTCACCAGCTGTGGTCATGCATGTCCCTAAGCCTGAGGTGCACCCTTCGAGCCCAGGTTACTCCCCTGAGCCTGGCGGTCATCTTCGACCATTGGACTCCGGAGCCCAGCAAGAGTCAGGTCCTGCACCCAGGCGCTCCACTCGTAGCATCGCGAGTGGTGATCTCGTGACAAAGGCCCTAGGCTTGAGTGTCCACACTGAGCACACAGTGGTACATCCACCGTGTCCCGTAGGGCACGATCTCGTCACTCATGAGTTTCATATCGCTTGTGATGCAGCTGTTGATCTTGTGGTCGTCAAACCTAAAACTGAGGCGTGTGCTCTTGTCACAGAGAGCACTCCCTCTATGACGCCTAACCCGGGCACACTGAGGGAAACTCTCTCATTACAAGATGCTGACACTTGGCGTGTTGCCTGCAGGGATGAGCTTTGCGCCATCTGAGAGCACAGAGTTTACGAGCTAGTCGACCTTCCACCCGGGACGAAGGCTATTCAGGTCAAGTGGGTCTTTTGCAAGAGAGTGAAGTCGGATGGATCACTAAAATGACACCAGGCTCGCTTGGTTGTCAAGGGGTACTCTCTGATTGAGGGCATTGATTACACTAACACCTTTTCCCCTGTCGGTTGTATGACCTGAGCTCGAGCTCTGTTCGGTGTAGTGGCTCAACATGACTGGGAACTGCACCAGATGGATGTGAACAATGTGTTCCTCCATGGCACTCTGGATGAGGAGATTTACGTGGCTCAATTACCTAGCTTTGAGGATGGTGACAAGGTTTGGTACTTGTGCAAGTCCTTGTACATTCTCAAGAAGTCTCCTTGGTGTTGGAACCAGGAGATCACTAGCACTCTGACTCGTGCAGGATATGTACACAGTGAGGCAGATCCCTCTCTCTTCATCCGCGGATGCCTGAGCGGTTCACCTCCAGTCTGGTCTATGTCGACGACCTTCTGATTGCGTCTTCTTCACAGGAGGCCGTGAAGGAGGCCAAGGCTATCCTTCAGAATGCCTACAGGATGAAGGACCTTGGTCCCGCAACGGTGTTTCTTGGCATGGAGATCGTGCGAGACCGTAGACGTTGGATGCTACTGCTGCATCAGGCCAGACATGCACATGTTGTGGGGAAGCACTTCAGTGACCTCCTTGGCGTAGTACCCACGGCTTCCACACCTCTCACGCTTAACGGGTAGGATGCCCTAAAGGTGGACGATCCCACACAGTTGGGGGAGACAGTGGATGTGACCTTGTACCTCCGTTTCATCAGATCTCTAATGCACCTGGCCACTACCACACGGCCCGACATCGCCTTTGCCGTCGACCTCCTTGCCCAGTTTTTGCAGGCTCCATGCATTAGAGCCCTTCACGCGGTTGTGCAAGTGGTGCGGTACGTGGTCTCCACACCATAACTCGGACTCTGCTTTCGCCGGCAATGTTTGCTGGTCCTTGACAGCTACACTAACAACGACTGGGCCTAGAGCCCAGATGGACGCGGTCGCACCGTTTATGTGTTCTTGCTTGGTGGTACCGTTGTGTCCTTGCACAGTGAGAAGCAAGGTTGCATTACACGTAGCTCATCGGAGGCAGAGCATGTTGCTCTCAATGTAGGGGCTGCTGAGGCGGTATGGCTACAGCACCTGTTCCTTGAGCTGGGTCAGTCATTACCTGCCATTGTGCTTCGTTCCGACAACCAAAGTGCTCTTGCCATTGCGGAGAACTCTGGTGTCTTTCATGCTCGCACAAAGTACATTGTGGTTGAGCATCACTTTGTGCATGATCTGGTGGAGTGGCACGTGATCTCCGTCATATGGGTTGGCACTGACATGCACCATGCTGACTTCTTGATGAAGACAATAGCACGCGGAAAGTTCCTGGTGGCCATTTGTTTTCTTGGGCTTCACCCCTTGCATGAGAGTGGTTGAGTGTGGGGTATCTCTATGTCCGTGTCACATCTGTCATTGCACTTGTTATTGTACTCGTCTCAATGCTGCACGTGTGTGGACATGCGTACCATCAGGTCATTTGGGAACGTTGTGATTTGTGGCGTTCCTTTCGACCTGTACAGTTTACTGTGACCACTCGGGCGTGTCCACACTCGTGCAGATCCCTGATGCGAACCCTAGTGGTAGCGGTGCGTCATCTGGTAGCAGACTACTAGCTTGGAGCTTACTGACGACCGTTCCAGAGCTCTGGACGCTACCCGGGACCCCTTGCAATTTTTTTTGCAACACGCAGGAGTTTATCAGTGGTCGTGGGCCCAATTTGCATGTTTTTGCATTGTGTGTCTACCGTTTGATGCCATATGCATGCATGTGACCAGTTGTAGCGTCCGGCTTTTGATCCTGGACGTCTAGGTTTAGACGATGTAGCGTTCTGACATGTCTGTGCAGAGTTACGACCAAAACCGTGATTTTGGACCGGTTCTAGGACAGATCTTGCACTGCTGCGTGCAACACCCGCCGTGTGCCGCGGCAGGTACTTATGCCATGGACCTGTCATCTATCATTTCTCTCTGAAAATGCTATTGAAGCATTCTGAAACTTTGCCTTGTCTCTCCTAGCCAGACCCTTGCCGTTGTGTGCACGACCTTTGACTTTCGCCACCGTTTGACCAGGCACTGACGCCTAGTTGGCCGCTGTGTTTCTAGGAAGCTTCCATGCATCTTCTCTCCCCCTCCCTCCCCCCAGTGACCGACTGCATTGGGGCTGTGTATCGGGACATGTATTGTGGTGACCATGTACTTTGTACACCAGTGTGTTGTAAATTAGTTTGTCTTTTTACTTGTCTCTTCTATACACGCACCATAAACACTCATCCAATGCATTGTGACAATTGGGGGGCGCGGGCTTGGTCTTTGGATGACCCGCTCCCCCCGCAAATAGGCTAGAGTGTATCAACAAAGTGTATCTAGTCAGTGTATCTGGTTTATGTTGTTGATGCAACAAACTAAACACTAATGTACTGGATGACGATGGCTTGCAAGAACTTGAGAACCGTTGATGTACCACTATCAACGATTGCAATCAAACAAAAGAGGTATGTTAATGGGGTATCATATAAACTAGTGTTTCTTTTCCATGTAGATCACGTAGACCAATGCACTAACCAGCTACGTTTCGCTAATACACTCTGTCGTTTGGGGGGAGGGGGGGTGAGGAGGTCATCCGGAGTCCAATTTGGGGTTATCCGCCACCTCCCCCCAAATGGGTCCAGTGTATTACAAAGTGTATCCGGTCAGTGTATGGATTCTATGTGAGAAGGAGAAAAAAATCCACTAGTGTATTTGCAGTCAATGGCATACATACACACCAAGAAATGGCCACCGTTTAGTCGGGAGTCTCCCCACCCCCCTCCCCCGATGACCGGGTGTATTCTGCCTGTGTATCAGGGCGTGTATTGTGGTGACCATGTACTTTGTTCACTAGTGTATTGTACATTAGTATGTCTTCTTACATGTCTCTCAGATACACGCAACATATACACTTATCCAACATACTTTGATACTTGGGAGGGGGGGGGGGGGTGGGCTTGAACTCGGGCTGACCCCCCCCTCCAGGCTAGAGTGTGTCAGCAAAGTATATCTGGTTAGTGTATCCGGACTATGCGGTCAATGAAACAAAATACACACTAATCTACTATGCGATGATGGCTTGTATGAACTCGGTAATTGTCAATGTATGACTATCGATGATCACCATCTAACAGAAGAGGTTTGTAAACAGGGTATCATATACACTAGTTTTTTTTCCTCGTTGATCACATAGACTGGATACAATGACCAGCTACACTTTGCGAATGCACTTTGCCATTTGGGGGGGGGGGGGGGGGGGGGGGGGGGGGGGTCATGAGGAGTCCAAGCTTATCCCCTCCCCCCTCCCCCCCCAAATGGTCAAATGTGTTAGCTAAGTGTATCTGGTCATTGCATGATTTTTTTGTGATTAGGAGAAAAAAATCCACTAGTTTATCTGCAATTCTATGGCATACATACACATGACAAAACGGTCACCATGTTTTCGGGAGTCTCCTCCCTCCCCCCCGCCCCTCCCCACCGATGACCGAGTGTATTGGGACTGTGTATTGGGGCGTGTATTGTGCTGACCATGTACTTTGTTCACTAGTGTATTGTACATTAGTGTGTCTTCTTACATGTATGTGAGATACACACACCATGTACACTCGCCCAATACACTTCAACAATTTGGGAGGGGATGGCTTGGTCTCCGGCTGCCCTCCTCCCCCCCCAAAAGGCTAGAGTGTATCAGCAGAGTATATCTGGTCAGTATCTCCGTTTTACATGGTTAACGCAACCAAATAAACACTAATTTATTCGGTTATGATGGCTTGTACAAACTCAATAATCGGTGATGTACGAATATCACTGACCACGATCTAGTTAACGACTTTTGTAAACAGGGAAAATTGTTGATCTTCACAGAGTGACCGCGGACGTTTGACGATACACGGTTTTGAGAGACTTTTGTGAGAATAAAGCAAGACAAATTCATATTGGTTACCACTTCGTCCCATCTCCATCCTCCTAAGTCTCAGTGTGTCAAAGATGTATAGCGGGACGTGTGTCGTACAACATCAGAAATTGTACCCTATTGTATGTTTGCAAATAGTTTGAGTGGAGGGTCCGAGACTCCCCTTAACGATAGAAGGGAACCTGCTAGGCCCTGCTACCTTGGGGCTCAGCAGGAGCCTGGGCAAGCGAAAACAATAAAACCCAAAACCTCTGGATGTAACTTCCGGAGGGTTATAGTTTCTTCAACTTTCGCATCAAGAAACAGGCATGGTAATTCCTTACATTTACATCACTTTTCATGTATCTGTACAAATGCATGTGTTTTATGGTGAATTGTAAGTGTAACTAGAGTTGTAAAACACTTCACCATGGATTTTACTATGCGTTTAAAATTTTGATGGCAACCCTTCCATTAAGTTTTGTGTGTTTAAGCATTCATATACATTTCTACGCCTATGAACAGACGTTAAAAACTAAGTTGTGTCATAACTTCCACGAAGGTACCATGCAACTTCCAAAGGCATTCGTTTATTATGTACACTTCATGACGAGTGCATCTTTCAGGGGTGATAAACCATAAATGGTCGCTCGGGTCGAGTGCCAAGAATTGCACATATGCGTTAATCAGGTTGTTGTCGTTCTATACATGTGTTTGACTTGTTCGACACTTGTCATGGAAGTAAAATTCCTGCTTAACATACGTTATCAATGTGTCCCAAATCCTCGCATTGTCTACTGCCCCGCACCTCATCCCGGTGACCAACTTACATTATGCACGTTTTAACATATACGTCATCTTTATGAACCACCTATGCTTCACTTTGAGCAACAGTAAGTGGCTAGCGAGAAGTGCATAAAAGTATGGGCATGTCGGCTGCACTCTGAGTAAGAAGTGTGTCGGATACTGAGGGACTCACTGACCAACGTTATGGGATAATACATTTGACAAGAAGTTTTGTTATAGCTTGCTGTAGACAGCCCTCCGGCGAAAGGAGGAACTTTTCCAATGCATGTAGATAAGCTTCTTGATCGAGGGTGTTCCACAGTTCTTTTGTTATGGAGTAGTTCAACACAAACCATTAATGGCCCAGACTAAAAAGTTATGACTAAGCTCATCAGGTAAGGAAAAATTGAAAATTTTGAACAGCCTAACTGAGTCCACAAATGTGAATAACTTGTTGGAGCGACTTGATGCCATACGTTCACACTTTATGGATCCAAACACCTTCTAAACAAGGGCCACATAGATCTACGGCCGTTATCGCTCGTGTTGAAACAGTTCATAGTTTCATTGATTGTTACATCAATGCATTGAATGAGGCTGAAGGTTCGGATTGCAAGGCGGACCCTTTTATCTTGACCGTTGTCATTCTCAATCGTGCTTTGGATCAATATACGGAAAGTCTGTCCAAACTCAATTGTCCAAACCTAATTTCTTTTGTTTGGCTGTCCAAAACTTTCAACTGAGGGAGTGACCATTAATAAATAGAATTCTCAATAACTTAAGTTTTCTTCAGGTTTCGCACATCAACCACACCATATTCACATGGGAAAAAACCCCATATACCCGCTGTTTCAGACAATAAGCCACATCCGCTCCTTTTTCAGAACGATAAGCCCCATCCGCCACTGCATGGGAACGATAAGCCTCATCCGCCCCTCCACCAGAACAAAAAGCCCCATCCCCCCCTACACCAAAGTAATAAGCCTCCTCTACCCTTGCCTCATAACAAAAAGCCTTATGCACCTCTCGAAAATGTTGGACTCTCAATGTGTGCATGGTCGTCTTCACATCGTCAATTGGATTACACCACTACTCGCTTTGACAGTTGTCCGTCTTGTGACTACCGCGGCAACCTATCAAGAGCAACCGTTCACATTTCGATGTCACATCCTTCCAATTGCCGTTGGCCATGGACATGCGCCAAGGTACGGGGCGGCATGCTCGGAAGTACGTTGTTGCCGGACAACAACGACATGGGCAAGGTAACGAGGCTGATTGCTTGAAGGTACATATCAGCAGACAGAACCCTCATCCTACGTCTCACCATCCTTCGTTGGTCCGACTAGGGGACGCAATGTCTGGCTAGGTGTCTCTGAGCTCGCTCCAGTCTCATTCAGTCTTACATCGTCGTTGTTGATGCCGTCACCGCCACCTCCAACCATGTTGTTGCAGCAGGTGCATCTCGCGTGACTTTGGCATGGTGGACCGATTCCTAGACCACACTGGCAAGCCTATTCATGCGGATACATGGGATACATAGCTTGCTGGAATGTTGACCAAATACCCGTTGTTTTGGATGGCTTCCCAACATCACGCGTGGCGTCTACCCACGCGACCAACTCCGGATGAGAACGCTCCGTCCCCCACTTGGAACCCTGCTCTAGGATGGTACCCCGATAATCCTCCTTCGAATGATACATCAGACGCGTTTGACGATGTGATGTCTTGGCTGGAGAGGGATTGGAACAATGACTAGTGGTTGCGGCGGTTAGATGAGTGGGATGCACTCCCACATAATCAACCCCCTAATGAGCCACCCCGTACTCTTGGCTATTCCTATTTCCGGGAAGCTGGACCGGTTAGGTTTAGCATGGGGCGTCGTCGCGTCCTATCCCTGCCAGATGGCAAACTCGGTGTTTTTTGCCTTGTGTCCCAGGTGTTAAGGATTTTGTCTTTGCAAGTGAAAATGGATACCACATGTTTTTCCCTTCGATCGTGTATTCCTGTACTTGAAAAACTTGTATTCTGTGCTGTTCTTCTCTTCTCTTGACAGAAGATTCCGATTACGAACCATGTCACACCCCCAAGAAGCGCAAGGAGATGCATAAGGAACAAAAGGAGGGGATGGTGTTTGAGAACATGGATGTTGAACATGCGTTTCGGAGGACGGCGCAGCTGATAACCACTTCAGTCTCAAGTGGATTTGCAGTGAGCGTGCGCGATTCCACGTGACATGCACTGAAGCCAAGAACAAGGGTTGTGCCCGGCTCCTCCAGTCCCTTGTCACAAGCAAGTTTGGACACGTGACCATGTCCCACTACGCCGAGGGCTACACGTCCCCAGCATTGAGCGCAGCAATCCGGCGAGGCAGAAGAAGTGGGTGGCCCGCAAGATCTCCAAGGCCCTACAGCGTGACCCCACAGTGTCTACTGTGACTCTGCAGTAGGTTCTCCACGAACAGCCTGATGTGAACATCTCCAGTAACATGTACCACTCCAAAATGCGTGCTCAAGAGAAGTAAATGGGTAGCAAGAGTGACACGTGGAGCCTGTTTCCTTCGTACGTCGAAGAGGAATGTTGGAAATCTGTAGTGTTCTTTTCTTCCATAGCAAAATCTCTCCTTCTTTCCCTTCTATTCACTCTTGCATGTCCACGTGCTCTGTGCTGGAAACACACGTCGACCTAGGTACACATACCGTGGTCCACAAAGACGCGAGCGGTGCCTTCCTGTCGGCATTCGTGGCTTCCCGAGCCTCCATAATTGGATTCTAGCACGGTCGGCGAATCGTGATGATGGACGCCACCTTCATAAAAAATGGCCACAAGCAGGTCCTCTTGCTTGCACAGTTTTTTTATGCCAACGACCATGCAGTCCCCATGGCATGGGCACTGGTACCGACAGAGGATGAGAAGGCCAGGAACCTTTTCTGTGCACAGATTCCACTTGCCTATCCCATTGCTGTACATGTTGGATCTTGCTTCATTACAGACATGGAGAAGGGCCTGGAGAAGGCCGTTCAGAAGTACCTTACCGGTGCCACTCACACCTTCAGCTCCAGGCACATACGTGAGAACGTCCGTACCAGCTACGAGAAAAAGGCTGCACACTAGGCATGGAAGTGTGAACATGTGCTAATGCCGAGCAGTGGGAGAAGGCCACAACCCACATGCGTCAAGTGAGTGCCATGGCATATGCGCACCTATTTGGACGGGAAGGGGAGGATGGGGTAGTGGTTGGGGGGTGCCTCTCAACAAGTGGACCCGCCTCCACTACTCTTTGGGCAGAGGAGGCCACACCATTTCAGAGGCATCAGAGAGTTTGAACGCGCGCACCTCAGCTCACACGAAGCTCTAGCCATACTACTCTTTTGTCAGTATCTACCCTTGTGTCCACCAATTGTTCTTTACTCGTCGTGCCCAGGCTATAGAGGTGAAAACAACGCTCGCCCCAACAAAGGCAGATCGACTTCTACACTGCCTTACAGTGGCACGTGAATGCATTGTCACATAGGAAGGCCCCAACATAACCACAGTGTTGGGACCTACAAACAATCCGTGGCAGTTGGACCTTGCTGAAAATTCATGCAGCTATAGCGAGTGGGAGGAGTTCGGCCTGCCATGTCAGCATGTGTGCACTTTTTTGCTAACAAAGCCCACCAACGCTGAGAACCTCGCTGACACTGAGCACACTCAGTAGTTGGATGAGGAGGAGAGGGAGTGGCAGAAGTCGTTCGAAGAAGACCCAGATGACGTGAAGTGAGGTGGGTATGAGTTCATGCATGCATGGTATGTCTTCACGCATTTCTGTTATGTTACTTCTTTCATTGCACTTGCCTTGTCTGGCTGAATTAACCCAGGCTAAATTGGCCACACCGAGACCCATGGCACCCAATTCGATGGGGACTACATCGGGCGAGCATACGGTGCCCGCATGTCCAATTGCCAACACATAGTGTATGTGTCGATGGGTGTGTTTGGGTTGATTATGTCCCATGCGCACTTTATCTTTGCCCACTCGGCACCGCAGTGCCGTGGACCATGGGAGGGGGGAGGGAATGTCACGGTTCCCCAAGGACCGTGCATTGCCCTTGGACGACCGCCTCAGTGCTGCAACGGTGGCACAGGACGCGTATCTCGCACATGGGACATGTCAATAGATGGTTTGTTCAATGTACTCGTGAGTACGCAAGGGGGGTGGAAATTGATTGCGGTCATAACCGTTGTATATGCAGAGCATACATACGGGTTTGACAGCGCAAACGAGGTGACTGTGGCCCATACCGCTTCGTGTATTTCAAATGCATCATTCTACATTTCGACCCATCATGTGCGGCCGACCGCACACCCAAGCAGGGAGGTGTACTTGCGAGTACCATGCCGAGCCTCTGCGTAGATCGAGGCATTTACGTTCAGCAGCCCCAGTCTATGGAAGGGTTTAGTTCCGATGGTCGTGAATAGTCACACCATAAACATTGGGTACATTAGTCTTATATTCCGTGATTTTTTACGGTTTGACGTCAAGTGTTGTCTTAGGAGCGGATGAGGCTTAATGTTCTGGGGCAGGGGCAGATGAGGCTTTGTTTTTCTGGCAGAGGGACGAATGAGGCTTACCGTCCTAGTCGAGGGGCGGATGGTGCTTATCGTTTTG
The DNA here is from genome assembly GCA_023375785.1 of Penium margaritaceum. Taxonomy (NCBI): domain Eukaryota; kingdom Viridiplantae; phylum Streptophyta; class Zygnematophyceae; order Desmidiales; family Peniaceae; genus Penium; species Penium margaritaceum. Next base: position 57,939 of record SZWC01001489.1, read on the forward strand.
GCGAAGGGGTGGATGGGGCTTATTGTTCCGGCGAGGGGGAGGATGAGGCTTATTGTTCCGACGGAGGGGTATATGAGAATCAAGGGTGACAAAACAGGGGTGGATCGGTGTTTTCACCTTATCCAAATTCAGAACTATTTTGCAAGTTAATAGCGCCATATGCATCGAGCAAACAAAAAGGGCATAATCATCCTTCTACCCGATCCGCGACGGGGTTAGTGACGTCCTACCCGGCACTTAAAAAGAAGATTCCCCCGCCCAGAGATTAAGGCAAAACAGAATTCTTGCTTGCTTCGCCATGCCTGATCACCGGCATGTGCCGCTGATCGTGCGAAGCAAGGTGGGGCATGTCAACCCCCTTCACGACTCTCACTCCCACGCGAGAATCGTGATCGAACGAGAACGTCCGTTTTCGATCTCGAGCGGATGCGCTCATTCCCTTTTCTTTCCTTACACGCAAACCATTTTGATTTTAACATGCAAACCCTAATCAAACCGCACCCTGAATTACATTAGACATTTAGGGCTTTATCTTTGCGCGGGCTTTTGCCAGGCCCCGCAATAGCAGGGCCCAGCAGGTTCCCTTTCCACGCATGGGGAGTCTCGGACCCCCCATGCAAACGAAATGCAAACCCCACCCTCGAAGATTCACAAATCCCTCAAATGAGGGGTTGGTGAATGTTCGAAGAAAATGATGATGCCAACATGCAAATGCTGCATCGCATGTAGTGTCGACATGTTGCGATTCCTCACTGTTCGTGGATGAAATGTTAACGTCCTCAAGTCACTGGGTAGGGGAGTCTTATTCTCCCGAATGCCGGATAGAGTAGTTTTATTCTTCCAAACGTTGAGTAGGGCATACACACAATTGAATTTCGTGGGCAATCCCTACATGTACCATACAAAAAAAGCACGCTATAAAAAACAACACACTATATCGAGGTTGCATGGCATCCAACATCAACGACGTTAGATGCGATGCTGACATTGATAGACATCAAAGAAAGATCACAAACCTCTCTTCAGACGGAGTTTGTGACTTTTCTGAAAACCGGTTTGAGAAATACTTGAATGGGGGTCCGAAACACCCAATGCGTTGAAAGCGATTGTGATGGGCCCAGCTACTGTGAGGCCCAGCAAGAGCTCGCGCAACAAGAAACCCCCCAAAAAAAAGTGTATTTTGAGGCTGGGCTTAAAAGCAGTTTGAACTGATCGAAATGGTTTTTATTTATCTTGAAAAAACTGGAAATGGCGTTTTTGCTCAATTGATATCGAGCGAACCCCCCCCCCCCCCCCCCCCCCCTTTCTCAGTCGCAAACCCATTCGTGAATGTGAGGTATTATGTTCACGCGGGCGGAGCCCGCAAAAAAATGGAAAAACCTATTCTGAAAATGGGGGTTTGCGATTCAAAGGAAAAAAAAGGTTAGTCGCTCGATCGCCATTCTCGCGATAGCGGGGGTGACACATCACCCCACTCGCTGCGATCGATCGGCAAGTCATGTCACCGATGGTACATGGCCATGAGAATGGACATGGTGCTGTTTTTTTCTGTACACAGATGTTTAGATGTTTAATTTAAGTATGTATCAGGCTTATGTTCATGCTTGTACGTGTATGTCAGCTGTTACACCCTTTTCCATTTCTTATGATGATTGTAGTCGTAACGTTCCAGCCGTTGCCAATGAAACAAAAGTTGGGGAACACGGCATCGGTCACGACCTGGGAAGAAAACCAAGGTCAGTGATGTCAGGACGGAAATCTCACCAATCGCATTCCATTTGCTGACTCATTTCTCAACTTTGCGCGGCCTCTGCTGACGCCGATGTCACATGGGTGTGCGCTCGTCTGGCGCATGTTGGCCAGATATCTGTGGTGGCGAAACCGTGTGAGCAGCAGCTGGCGTGGCGACGACGTCAGCGTGCCACCGCCCCTGCAAGCAGGCAGCCCTCGCTGCAACTTTATCCTCGTACTGCTCCTCAGTCTGGATGGGNTTGTCGTCCCTTGGCTCGGTAACCTGTTTGCCAGGAGGCTCGCTTGTGAGCTGCCTCCTCAAGCAAGCCCTGGGCGGGCCACAAGCTGCCATCTCTGGCCCTCCCCCCCACCGCGTCCGACCCGAGGAGCTGCTCCCACTCATCTTCCGCTTGGCTCCTTTGCTCGCCAGCGAATGGCAGCCCACGCAGCTCTGCTGGGCCAGCCCCAGCAGGGCCTTCCTCGCTCCTACGCCGCTCGACCGTCGCCCATCCTCCCCGCCCGCGCGCTCTCTCCCTCCCTCCTCCCGCCCCCCACGCCTACCCGTCTCTGTCTGTTTCAAGCGCAAGCGCGCGGCAGCTGCAGCGAACCACGGCGAACCCCTTTCCGCCACCCAGGACGAATTCCGCATTCGGCGGTCCACACGAGCAGCCGATGGCGGCATTGTTGCTGCGCGTCCGCGTCTTCTTCCTCATCCCCGTCCTCTCCTTCGCCGTACGTGTGTCCTATGCGTCCGGCTCGAGCCGAGTGCGGAATGGGTTGAGTGAGGCATGGGCACAGGGCCGCGGACCTCCTGCGGCATCTCCATCCAACGAGCGAACGCAGTTTTCCGTCCGGACCCCACTTGCCGACGCCCTCATGAACGAAAGGCACAACGCTCACCCCAATTCGATGAGCGATGCTGGCGAATCCTCAAACGAATGAAAGTCGCACATCCGTCACACCCTCTGCCGTCTGCGCTCGTCATGTAGCCAACGGATGCCCTGTCCTACCCTATTCGCCAACGGCGGCGATCCAATGCGATGCAATGCGATCCAATGCGATCCAATGCGATGCAGTGCAATGTAGTGGTTCCTTGTCCTGTCCCGCTGTCGTTGACAGTCGCAGTGTTGTTGGCGGCAATGTGCGAGGCTGCGGATGGCAGGCGACCGGTCAGCTCAGGTGGACAACATGCCTCGCAGCCCTTCGCACTCCCGCCTTTTTTTACCTCAGGCTCCACTTCCTCCGCGGCCTCCCTCGCTCCCTCCCTCCCTCCTTCCGTCCCTATTCCCCTCACTCCCCCCTCCACCCCTCCCCCCCTCCCTCCCTCCCCCCATCCTCCCTCCCTCCCTCCTTCCCTCCCTCCGTCCCTCCCTCCCTCCTTCCCTCCCTCCCTCTCTCTTCCCCTCCCT
>SZWC01001489.1:130516-158663 GCA_023375785.1 Penium margaritaceum
TGCGTGCGTGCGTGCGTGCGTGCGTGTGTATGTGTGTGTGTGTGTGTGTGTGTGTGTGTGTGCACTTTGTAAGTCAGTTGGGGAGGGGGTTGGGACTGACCTACAAAACCTGCTGTGTCCCCTGATTTTGTTCCCTAATCCGTTTTTCTTTTTTTCTCGGCCAATGAGAACATGCAATTGTGAATGCAGTCATGTCTGCAGACTGGCAGACTTGCCGATGCCTGCAGCCATCGCAGAGGCTGTTCAGTGCATGTGCATGTGCATCTCATGAACACCTTCTGAAAAACGTCTTCACCGGAATTTCCCTTGTTTGCACGCATTACGCATGGCACATGACACATGACACATGATGCATGACACATCACGCAAGTGATGTATTCGGCAGACCCAGGCGCTTCCTTCACCCCTGTCAGCAAGTGTGCTGTCTCAGAAACTGACAATGTGTCAAATGGTTGTGGGAGCTAGGGGGTGGTGCCAGGGGGCTGGGGTGGACAGGCAGAGAAGGTGATAGTGGAAATGTGATTTTACAGCCGTTGCCAACACAGTAAGAATGGGAATTGTCATTTACCCTCCTCCCTGCTGCGGAGCTGTAGCTGCACCTGTGTGGCCCTTGGGTATCCATCTCACAGCCCGATTTGGTACGATGGTATGTGACATGACATGACATGACATGACATGACATGACATGACATGACATGACATGACATGACATGACATAACATGATGTGATGGCATGGCATGGAACGCCATTGCATGGGATGGTATCGCATGTGATTGCCATGGCAGGGTGCTATGTCTGGATTGGGAACGGACCAACGGAAGGTGGCTGCATGCTTCACAACCCCTTGTGAGTAGTGCTCTCACGCTTGTGTGTGGTGTGGTGCTCTCACGCTTGTGTGTGGTGTGGTGCTCTCACGCTTGTGTGTGGTGTGGTGCTCTCACGCTTGTGTGTGGTGTGGTGCTCTCACGCTGTCCACATATGTTTCACTGGACTGCTCATCAGCTTGCATCTATTGCACCTCTGGTCTGCTTCTCGCATTGCATCGCTTCGCATCGCATCGCATCGCATCGCATTGCATCGCATCGCATCGCATTGCATCGCATCGCATCGCATCGCATCGCATCGCATCGCAATGCATCGCAGTGGCATGGTGCAGCAGAGCAGGTGAGCACATTGCAACTGTGACGTCCGAGAGTTCCCTCTTAACTGTCACATCATTCTTGTGTGGTGCGGATGGCCTCCCCAGTTGACTCGCTCCCACACCCTGACAAGCCTCAGCTGCCCTTGTGCCGTTAGCACACAAGCCATTGCCCCTGGCTGGAAACTAGAGGGACAGCGATGCTGCTGCCGCCGCTGCCGTCGTTCTTGCTGGTGCGCAAGTCTGATTTCCTCACAGAGATCTGAAACGTGTGAACATCTGTTCAATTGCATTCGGAGCACCCGCAGCACTCACTCATCCGCAGCACTCGCTCATCCGCAGCCCACATCCGCAGTAGTGTGCTGTACACAGCTGCATACAATGTGACACCCATGCCGTTGCTTTCTGATGACGTATGCTGCACTGCTCATGGCACATGGCCGCTTCACTTTGACAGGAGCGTGATGGTTCCACCATGGTGTGCTGTCTTGAGAATCAGTCAATGATGTTGGTGATGTCGACTGGTCATGCCGGTGGATGATGCCAGTGGGTGATGCTGGTTGGTTATGCTGGTTGGTTGTGTCGGCTGGTCATGACGGACACGCTTACTCCTTGCACTCTTTGCATGTTGGATGATTGCAGGTACGATTTCAACGACGAGATTTTGCCACTTGGCGCCACGTATTGGGTGAAGCTGGTGGAGGCTCTGCTTCCATGTGACTAGGCTTGTGAGCGTCAGTGCTCTTGCGTGCTCACTGCGATTCTGCGAGCGTCCTCCAAAGTCTTCCACAGCAGCAGTATGTACTCTGTACAAATGCATTGTCCTCTTGTAATTTCTAAACAAAAAGAGGGCTAACCTCATCCTAGACTTCCTTGTACTGGTCAAGATTCCAACTGGCTGTCAGATGCTCCTCAGAGATGGTGCACCTGACACTATTTTGTTTTTCCAAGTCATACACATGAATGTCCATGCATTAATCTTTCGCCAAGGTGGTGATTGTCACTGAACAGTGACCATTGTAATGTCCCGTCTGTCCCGTCATGCTCATGTCGACTGCTTCCGCACACACTGGGAAGTATTGTAGGTGCCCGCAATGATGAAGTGATGGGTTGGCCATGACTCCATCAAAGCTTGCCTAGTACTAAGTGAAATAGTAGTAATTAGCTTCCACGCCCGGTATTGGTGCTTCGTGATAGAACAGAAATGCCAAGCATAGATTATTGAACAGGTCTTTCCTCCATTCATGTACACATGTAGCTTTTTTGTCACAATTGTAGCAAAGGTGCATTCACTTGATGCACCCAAGGACTGATATGAATGTCATACAACAAATTTACATACCAAGTGTCTTGTACAAAGATGGAATGTCAGCCATGCACATGATTGTTACTCAATACTGTTCAATTCAGGCGCTCACAGCCACATGGAGAGGAGACTGGCAATCACATGCGACAGCACATTCCCTGGCCTTGTCTTCGACTGACAAGTTGACAAGCCAGCTTTTGCGAAGAGGGGGGCTGGGTCTTGCAGACTTCGCCATTTTGTCAGATGACTACTGGCCGTCATATGGCCAGGCCTCTAGCAGGCTCACCTTCAAAAACCACAAAGAGAACACGAAAAATGCGTGTCCGCTTGTCATTCTTGCCCTGCGCCGCAGTTAACGCGGTCGGCTGGCATTCATTGCAGTGGTGCAACGTTCACACAAAACTCGAGTCATCATGTGAGCGCTTCTGGAGCTGCGCTGCAAAGCGATGTGTGTGAGCACACAGTCCGGGTCCCCAAGAACCCAGCCACAACCAGACAGGCACCCACGACAGCGCCCACCAGCGCTCGTCGCCGGTCCAAGCTCACAGCGCGGGGCAGCAGCTCTCCTGCTCCTGCCCACAGCAGCGCCCCGCACCCCATGGCCAGGGCGCCCCCCAGGCCCCGCGTGCCTAGCCCCACGGCCATCGCCGCCATAGCAAACGCCGGGCCGGCAATGCCCGTGACCAATGACGCCAACACAGCCGGCCACACAGCTAGGCCCGCTCCCAAGGCGGCTGCAGCAGCAGCGGAGCCGCGGGGGAGCGAGTGCAGAGCAGCAGGGAGGAGCATGCGTGCGAAGCCACCAGACTTTGTCGCTGCTGCTGCGGCACCCAGCATGAGTCCCTCGCCGGCCGCATGCAGGGCCAGGGAAACTAGGCCCAGGCCCGCCAGCCTCGTGGATGGGCTGGTTCTCCAGAGGAGGTCAGGAAGGAAGCTGCTGCTGGTGCCGCCGCTTGCTTCCGATTGCTGCTGCTGCTGCTTGTGCATGGGCAGGCCATCGGTGAGGGCGACATCCGTGACAAGGAAGGTGCGTGGCGAGATCTCCGAAGATGCCTTCTTGAAGTGGGCGGGGGAGAGGCCGCGCGAGGCGGCGGCACATAGGATTAGACCAGAGGCGAAGGCAGGCAGGAGGTGTACAAAGGACAGCTGCCCAGACACCAGCATTTGCCATGGCTGCCACACGCTCATGGCAAGCATGGCGCCGCAAGCTATTCCAGTCAGCGTGGCTGAGTGTGACGGCAGACGCACCGAGTGTAGGGCAACCAGGAGGAGGCCACCGAGAAGGGGACCTAGGATGAATAGGAGAGTGAGGAGGAAGGGCGCTGGGGAGTGCCATCTGCATAGACAGCAACAATGCATTGCACAAGCAAGAAATGAGACAGGGGAGGTGAAACATGAGGGAGATGATGGGGTGGGGACGGGATGGGACAGGAGGGGGGGGGGGGGGGGGGGCCCNTCCACCACTGTGGAGAGAAGGGTTACTGAGGAAGGGCTTTGGGGCTCCTTTCTGCATTGTGAAAAAAGACGTTGAGAGCTGCGTAGACATACCCTGCATTCGAGAGTGAGGAGGCGAGCTAAAAGGTTGGCAGCACTGTGACCTCACTACTGAGGTGTGCACTGTTCTGGACATGAGATACTCACAATGCAACACAATGGCAATACACTGCACTGCAGTGCACTACACTGCAGTGCACTGCACTGCAGTGCACTGCAGTGCATTGTAGGGGAAGGTTGGGAGAGGCGGACTCACTGCCATGGCTGCTCCAAGCCCTCAATGGCAGACCCAATCCACTGCATGGCCGCCACCGACACCGTCGCTGCTGACGCCACCTGCGATGCGTCCGCTCCCTCCTGCAACCACACACAGCAGCAAACGTGCGGACAACATCTCAGGACAGTCATGACCTGGTCCATGCACCCCCCCCTCCCCCCTATCCCTTCCACCCATGCCAGTTATGAGTCAGAGTCAAAAGGGGTACGACCGCTCATCGGCCAACAGCAGAGGCTGGAACTAGTGATGCAAGGCACGAGTCGGGTGGCAAGTGAGGGTCCCACACACCAGCACACAACATGCTCCCTAACCAGTGGTCCACGTCCAACTCACGCCCATCGCATAAACGCACACCTGATGCAACACAAATCTGCTGCCACTTCAAGAAATTCAGCGTCCTAAAACCCACAACGCCCCCCCGCACCCCAAACAGCCCCCCCAAACCCTACACTGCACCCCCACAACACCCTCCGCATTCCCTTGTTCAGGGGCATGCAGGTCCACCTGCACTGCATGCACCTGGATGGCTTCCGGGAGCACCTCGCCAAACACGATCCAGATCATGCAGCCCGCGGCAAAGCCCATGCACAGCGGCAGAAACTGGTCGAACATGCCCGCGCACATGTACGCCGGCACCGCCACCAGCGGCTGCACATGGCACAGACATGGCACACGCATGGCAAGTGAGTGGCAGTGGGGTCTTGCGCAAGTGGCACACCCTTCCAAGCCATCAAAAGCTTCCCACAGAGACTCTCAAGCCATGCCACACACATTGCCGTGAAAAGGCAGAGAGAGTCAAAACAACTGTGGTGCGCATGCCACCTCTTGCGTCGTGGCATGTGGAGCGCAGTGTGGTACAGTCGTTCCTGTGGACGGAAGGGTGGGGGCCAAGGGCCAGGAGTGGACGGAGGGCAAGGGGAAGGAGGGAGAGGGGCGTGAGGGATGGGGGCTTAGAGAGGATGGAGGGAGGAGAGGGAGGAATGGAGGAGGCTCCTTGTCCCTAACGGCACTAGGGACAAGGAGCGGGGGAAGCAGGCTGAAGCATAGAGAAGATTGTCAGGCGGAAGGGAAGAGAGGCAGGACGAGTGGAACAGGGGAGGGGCGGGAAGTGAAGGAGGGAGGAGCAGGTGGGAGGTGGGTGACTGATGGATGGGGGGAGAGGTGGTGCCAAGGAGGGAGAGAGTGAAAGAGGAAGGGACGGACGGAAGGAGGGAGGGACGGAGGGAGGGAGGGCGGATGGTTGGAAGTAGGGAGAGAGGGAGAGAGGGAGAGGGGAGAGAGAGAGAGAGAGAGAGAGAGAGAGAGATGAAGGGAGCGAGGGAACAAGAGAGTGAGGGGAGAGAGATGGAGTAGGAGACTGACGGAGGGAGGGAGGGAGGGAGGGAGGAAGGGAGGAATGGGGGAGAGAGGGGAAAGCAGACCTCAAAAAAGGAAGGAAGATCAGGAGGGAGGGGGAAAGGGTACAAAGGAATGTTGGAGGAAGGCTAAGCGGGAGAAGGCAAGAGCAAGGAGGAAACCAGGACAACTCGGCCGCAGGAATGGAGAGATGTAGAGACGGGGGAACAGAGAGTGAGAGGGAGAAAGGGACGGAGGGAGGGAGGACATAAGGCAGTAGGGAGGGAGGAGGGGGGCATGGGGAGAAGGGAAGAGACAGAGAACGGACAGACATGGGCCGGTGAGGGGGATGGGCGTAAGTAGAAAGCAACGATGCACAGGTCGCAACAAAAGGAGCAATAGGGGTCGAACCAAGGACGGAAAAGTCAAGAGGAGAGAGCAAACTGACGAGGGAGACCGGCGCACCACACCTGAGGCAGGCTCGTGAAGATGCTCCAGAGCATGGCCTGCGTTGGCTTCACTCCCCTCGACGCCATCACCATGCTCACGGCCATGCCTTCCGGCACGTTGTGCACCGCAATGGCCAGCGTCACCAGCAGCCCCTTGCTGAACCCGCGGGGGCCAGCGAACGACACGCCCACTCCGGAACCTTCGCCAAAGGAGTGCAGCGTCATGATGGCGACGATGAGCACCATGCGCCTGGCGGACGCACCCTTCAGGTCCATCATCTTCACGTCGCCGAACGACTCCAGCACCTGCACCACCACCGGCACGACATCACATGACGACACACGCCGTCAGATGAAGCGGGAGGAGGACGTGACACCGGAGAAGAGCCGTGGATGGCTTGCGGATGCTTCTCCACCAGACGCGATNCCCCCACGCAACAGCAGCGGCGGAGCTGCCTCACCCTCTGGCTGGCGATGATGAACAGCCCGCCGAGCACGATGCCGAGCGCCACGCAGTGACCGCCGCCGTGAGCCTGCCCCTCCGACACCAGGTCGAAGCTGGCGGCCAGCATGACTCCGCACGCCATACCGTTGCACACGCCCTTCCAGCTGTCGTCCAGGTCGAAGAAGAAGAAGGGGACGGTGCCGAGGCCCGTAGCCACCGCCATGAGGAAAGTAAGGAGAGCGACGGTGGAGAGGGGCACGCGGCGGTACTTAGCCGCTGGGCCGTTTATTCTGAGGACATCTACAGCCGCAATCCCGGCGGAAGAGGAAGAGGAAGAAGAAGAGAGAGGGTGGTTTCCTGAAGTGACATCTGGAGCCCTAGGCAGGCCTAGAATTTCGGGATTGCCCTGTTCCAAACCATGAGAGAGCGAGGCGAAAACCAACAACGTGCAGATGAGGGGTAAGGCTTGCCGCACTCTAACAAACGCCCCCCGCCTCATTGTTTCCTTTGGCAGCCGTGCCTTGAGCGACGGTATGCGGGCGAGGTACGGCTGCTACCGCTACTGCTGCTGCTCAACCACCAACGACCTGCAGCACCGCCTCTTTGACATGGGAACCTCCCTGTGCGGGGTGGAGACAGAGGTGAGGCTGGCGCAGCTGGTGTCGAAGGAATTCAGACCTCGGGAGACGTGTTTGGACACCAAACTGACGAAATCTGGGCCTTCCGAGGCGAAGAGGGAGCAGAGAAGCAGCGGAATTGGAGGAACGAGCCGGCAGGCTAAACACGGTCCAACAGCTGCAGCAGTAATGCATGAGAAGTGACAGACCGGGCTGCAAAGGAGCGACGACGGCAAACAGCGGTCGGCTGAGAGGCGTCGTCGGAGGAACGGTGGGTTGCAGTCGCAAGCGTGTGAGGTGGGTTGCCGCCGACAAAGCGTGTGAGCCACGCTCCACGCACGTTGCTGTCTGCACCCATTGAGAGAGAGAGAGAGGTCTTAAGCGGTGCTCTGAGTCGGACGTTTGAGCAATCTTGTCTTCTAAGCTCTCGAAGACGGTTCTGTATACACGATGCCCGGTCATGTGATAAACATTTTAGTTGACGTATCCAACAGAAGTTGAACATGTCCAACCCAGATGACGGTATGCGAAACAGTCATGTCCAGTACAAATTCTCTACTTACACCAGCAGTTACGTCCAGAACGTCCAACGTTAGACATCAAACTACTACGTTCGCAGTAAACAAGTACCGAAGGCGGCTTCGCGCCTTCTTCCTTTTCATGAATGCGTACATCGAATGCATTCTCAAACGCTGGATTGGAGATCTGCCGTAACCCATCGCACGCCTCATGCCTATTGCTGTGAATCGTGCAACATGCAACTATTTTCATGTAACAAAAGGATGATGATGTTCGACCTGGCAAGTACGTGTGTTGAGAAATCAAAGTAAAGCCGATACTTTCAAGTGTACAGGAATCTAGGACCGAGAATGAAATCTAGCAACCGGATGGTTGGTTCGGTAATTAACAACGTCGTCAGGAGACGATAATTTTTATTAACAAATCAACCATGAAACGACTGGTGGTCGACGGGAACGACCAGCTGACGCTACGGCATGAGTTTGCGAGGGTAGCGCGCTATTTTGCCAGAGAGTTTTCCACCGTGGAAACTGAGGGGGCTCGCTCTGCGCATGCCCTCCATCCGAGGGTGGCTGCTGCGGCACATCCCGTTTCAACGGCCGTGCACGGAAATGAACGCATTGAGAAAATATATTTTCGGTTTGAGAACAAGCGAACGTGTCGGAGGCGTGCCGTCGTGTTGCTAGAGGGAGGCGTGCGAGCGGTCATGTTGAGCGCCAAACGGGTTCGTCAGGTCGACTGCCGGCCCCTCTGTCCGCCATTGGCTGGTGGCCGGTGCTTGAAACAGCCGGCTTCTGTGCGAACGAGATGACAGTCAAACCTTAAATGTTTCGGGTATGACTAGATATAAGAACACCATTCAAAAAGTGTTTCCGAAGATGACGTATGACGGAGTTGGGCTGTCGAGAACCGTCCGGTCCACTCGTGAGGGTTCAGAGTCCAAAACGCTCTATGGGGCAAGCCTTAACGAACTCCACGCTGCCAGAAACGCGTGAAAGTAGAAAGAGGCAATTGAAGAAGTGTGGCAGGATTTGATATCTCTCAGTACGTGCAACGACAACCCGCCATTCGTGGTCATTTCAATGGGCAACGACAGCTCAGCTTCCCCAAACAGTTCTCGAGATAAGAGTCCTAACTATGGCCGATGCCACACCGCAACGTAGCAACTCGTTCCCGCGTTCCGCGTTCGTTCTTCGAAAATAATGACAAGTCGGAGTCGTCGTTGGGCATCTGCGGTCACACAGGAGCCCGTTGCAACTCGCCGCGGCGGAACGGCACCGAAAGAAAGATTCAGACTTTTTCTGACGCCAGACTGTCAGAGTTAACCCGTGTTTTCGAGTCGCGCGACATCCTGTTGACGAGTTCCTAGAGAATTCCTAGAACACAGGAGATAAAGCACCTCATTTGTCGCGTAATTTTCTGACAAAACGTTGTTGGCCGAAACGCTGCAGACTCAAATCCCATGACATTATATTGATTATGATGTCATCAAAGTAGGCCATGTCATTCACATGAAAAACAAATTAGAACATGCATGCTACTTACAAGCTGCTGGTGTCCCGCTGTTACTTAATGAACTTTGACACGGAAAAGTGTGTGCCATCAAGTCAAGAACAAAAATCAAACACTTTTGACGCGATTTGAGACGAATGAGTTGATCGAACCTGCAAACTTAGCTAACCGCAACTTCTAGTGGTGAGTTGAGTTCGTTCAGTGTGACACCGGCCTGTGCATGGGCCGGTGACCGGTGTCAAACCGCCCCACAACAACTTTGAGCCGTGTTCCGAGTTCCCTCTCTTAAAGAAACAAAGTTTTAGAGGTCATCGGTGGGCATTAACCAGTCATAAAGCACGCATGCTACTTGTAATCCGATGGCGTCACACTTGTGCTAAATGAACCTAAATGCAGAAAAGTGTGCGCCATCAAGTCCATCGAGCACTTTTGACGCGATTTGCAACAAGCAAGTTGATCAACCCTAAACACTGAGCTCACCGCGACTTCCCATAGTGATTTGAGTTCAGTGTGACGTCGGCCACTGGTATAGCGAACGAACATGTGAGAGTGTGTGCTCTTTGGAGATTAGTCAATAACGTGTGGAGAGCACAGTCGCAAAAAAAAGATAGACTTGGAAAAGTCTAGAATCCAAAGCTAAAATATCACATGTTCCCTCCAATGAACGAAGTACATGGTGTTTATACTATTTGACTAGCTAGTACTAACCCTATCCTAATGCTCTCCTAACTTGTTACAACAAGCTACTTGCACCTGAATCCGGTTTCCTACCTACACCCAATGGATAATGCGAGAAGTCCTTGGCCATCGATTGTCTAGATCGCAGTCTATCTTGTCTCTCTACCAGCCAGCGTGTTAGCTCGATGCCTCCCAATAGTGGGTGCGACCACCCTATTGCGTATGCCACTGATGGTATTGTGGCTATCCCATGGTCGCTCCCACTAGAGACACTTTTGCGGCTCACGGCGCACCTTATCAAGAGCTTGCCTCCGAGATAACCCCTCAGTGGGTAGCATATACGATACGCTGCTCGTTGAGAGAGCGAAGCCACCCTCGCGTGGCATGTTTGTAGCTCTAAGTTGGAGTAGCGCACAAAACAACCCCGTTAGCACCCATGTGATCCTCACATCAGTGCTCACTTGCTCACTTCGTTCGCTCCCTCCTCCTCGTGTCCTCGCAATTGGGATCAAGTGGAGAGGAGTAACTGTAAGCCGATTTTCTAAGAATCGAAAAAAAAAAAGGAACCATGTTCCCCTTGAAGCTCATATGAGCTAGGAGTATGCCACAAAACAAGGCACCTTGCTACATAACTCAAATCACCATAGGAGGTTTCACGAAGAAAATTCCAGTGTCACACGTCTCCATGGAAATCATGAGTTGCATTTTGCGTTCCCTCTCTTCCCCTCCCATGAACCAAGAAGCGCTACGACATCATCTAGCTATGAACTCCGATAAAGAGCAACCCACATTAGGACAGGGGTTGAACTAGGAACCTCTGAAAGATTCATCTAAGAAAAACAAGAAGATCTGGGATATATGAAGGAAGAGGAATAGACAATAAGGCTCACATCTTGTCAGAAAATCCTTGTCAAATTATTGCCCATCCTAAAGGTTCTCAATGGTACATGCGTGGATTTCTTAGATAGAAAAACTCAAGGAGGGGATAGAGGGGTTCAACTGGCCGTACTACTACACATACAATCGAGTGCTTAAAAAAATCATAAGAATGTTCTAACACTAATGCATGGAGGAGCTTCTTGTAACTTACTGAAAAACTAGATGGTTCAAAAGTTAGATGTGTAAACTGGGAGTACATGAAGGAAAGAACTTCAAGAGAATACTAGCTGAGTTTTTTAGTCACTGTGATTCAAGATCAGAGGATTGTAAGGTGTTACGGTTTGGAGAGCTTGTCTAATGAGTGATACTAAATACATTCGTGGAAAGAATTTCTTCTACCGACATAGCTTATAAGTGCAGTTGATAATGGTCTAGGCTACATCCATACTAATGGAAAAGTACGACACTTATCTTTGATTGAGTGAACCACAGCGCAACGACGATAAGAAGAAGTAGCAACAAAGAACGCATCTAGGGAATTTACAACAGATGTAGGTCAACACTTACAATTGATGCTTCTCCACGTGTCCAAGCGATACATATGACTCAAAGCTCTTGCGTTGCAAGTCCATGTGGAGCTAGGGATAACTAGACGATACTCTTGTGGAAAAAGAGACAGAAACAAGCTCATTTGCACCAACATCTTAAACATTTGGAGCTACTATTTAGGAGTTTACACCAATCTTTGAGGATTTTGAATGGATTTTCTATAGCAAAACGCCTCACGGGGTACCTCCATAGCAAAAAGTCAATCATGAAATAGACCTTCAGTCAGAAAAAAACCAGCATGCAAGGAAACCTATCGGACGAGGGACCACGAGCCGATCTAGCCATAAAATCAACTAGATGAGATGCTCAACAAGGGATTTTCAATTTCATCCATGTCAAGATGTGTGGCACCCCTAATTCGGCGAAAAAAAGAAACCTTTGAGATAGAGATGTTGTAAAACTACATGGCATTGAACGACATCACCTTTAGCAACCGCTACCTCCTCATGCAAGCATATGCACATTTTGACCGGCTTTAAGGGATAGAAATTTTCACGAAAACACTAACCTATGGAGTGACTACCATGAAATCCCCACATCTCATAAGGGCATTGATAAAACAATGTTTTCAAGCACATATAGCGCTATGAGGTCATGATTATGCCGCTTGGAATCACAAACAAACCAACAACATCTATGGCACCCATGAACAACATTTTTGGCCATGGCTAGACCACGTTTTCATCGTACATCTTGACGACATCTGTTATACGACCCATTTGTGCCCAATCACCCCAAATCCACGCACTTCATAAAGTGTGTACATGGCTATAACATATGGTAAGGATTCTTCTAGGAAAATGGCCTGGATAATTAATTATGTTTCTTAGAAACTGCTTATTCAAATCACGTTCACAGTTAGTTAAATGCACATGACCACGAGGCTTTCATTGAAATTTCCTAACACAAATATGACCTGAATTTTGTTGCATAACCATGTATTCTTCATAGATCACTTTGATGTTTACGAATTCACATTGTTACCCTATTTGTACCTTTTGAAAGCTTTATGCTACTACTATAATTCCAACGCTAACATTGATTTGTCCTCCATGCTTCGTGAGGTGATTTCATGCGTATGCAGTGTCCCAATCACCCACACGGTTGTTCACAAAGTCGCACGTCACATCTTTTTGTCATCGCTCTAGCATCCCCCCCCCACCCCCTTCTCCCCGAGTTATCGAATGAGGAGGTTGGGATGTATTCACTTCAGACAATGTATGTACAGTGATGTCCTCAATGATGCACTTGCGTACATTTTTGGGTGTTCCAACGATACACTGTGCGATACACTCCCCCAATACACTCGCGAAGATTGGGGAGGGGGGGGACCGCCGATCAAGGAGTTGTTTGTTTGTTTGTGACAAGCAATAGAGCAGTTTGCGAGTAGTACGGGAGTTGTTTGAGAGTGTCGAATAATTAAATATTCTCTACGAGCCGTCGATGTACAGCGATTGACGACTGAGATCAACTCACGACTACTATTGAAAGAATACACAAGTGTATTTTTTTCTGTCTACCATATACACCTCCTGATACACTTTCCCGATACCCTTTCTACTTTTGGGGTGTGAGGAGGGGCTCATCTCCGCTCCCCCCCTCCAAAGTCGAGGTGTATTGTAGGAGTGTATTGTGTAATGTATCTGGAGGACACCGGTTTGATACGCAAGTGTATTGATATACTTGTGTAAAATTGTGCGTGTAATCCAGACGTGCTCTTGAACCCCACACACATCAAGGTTTCCCGAGATTCGATTGTTGCCTAATTTCCACCCCGACGACTTCCCTCTTCCTAGTGTCTTCCCCATCCCTCATCCTTCTCAGCTTGTGGTTGCTCTCCCTACGGGGCGGCAACCCTAGGACTTCGAGACGCCGCCCCCACGTTATGTCAATGAGGACGGTTTTGACTGCTGGGAGATCCTTTTCCAGGTTCAGGCCACTTCGGAGGGAATGTGGCCCTACTACCACAGTCCGTATTAGACTAAGGACCAAGCACAGGTGCTGACAGTGGCTAGGGAGACGCACGTACTTCTTTATGCCATGCCGTGTGAGACCATCGTCGAATTTTGCTTCTTCCTTGGCGAGGTCGACACAGGCGTCGGTGCTGATCCACGCAAGGGCTGGGACCTAGCATTATCACTGCTTGCTGCAGAGACGCACACCACCCATGCCACTCACATTTGTGCCTTTCATTCCCTTTCTTAGGGGCCTGCTGAGCCTGCAACCGTTTACTGGTGAAGCGCCATGAGGACCTCCGAAGGTACACAGTTGTGGGCGCTCCGCACGATCATGCTCGTGGTTCGCCTTGAGCACACAGACATCTTCACAAGATACAACGATGCCGTGCTCGAGCTTTTTTTGGTCTCATTACAACTTCTTCCCTGGGCACACCACATCTTCCTCCAGGTGACTTCTGCTTGTGAGGCAGTCGTGGCTCATCAAGAGAGTCCCCTTGCTATAGCAGTCGTTGCATCACCACCGACGCCCCTCCTACAGTTTGCTTCTCCATCCTCTGCCACTTCCTCCTCTTACCCTTCTACCCCGCTTACACTGAATCAGACACAGGGTGTCAGGGCAGTAACATAGGGGAAGAAGGGATGACAGAGGCATGGCTCGGGCCAGCAGCAGTCATAGCAGCAGCGGTCATCGAGTAATGGCAGTTGACGCTCTGTTCATTAGTACAACTGTGTAGGTACTTATCCCTATACCGAGTGTCAGCAGCCGCTTGATTTGGCGTGGATTATCCGCGGGCTTCAGGGTGCGCACGCATTACGGTCTACGTCAAGCAGCACATCCGATGGGCGCACGACGACCACAACCGCAATGGTTTCCGCTTCACCACTGGCGAGTAACGGCAATCCGGACCCACGTGACCGTACCATCGCCAAGCTCCAACACCTTTTGGCACTTCGCTTTGAGGGAGGTGTGAGGGTGTTGTCACATCCGGATGGTTCACAAGCTATCTGTCTGTCTGTTCTTGTGTCTCGGGATGATGAGTGTGGGGGGGGCACAGTCCGCATGTGATGATGATGGACCTGACTATACCAATTCGATTCTTGAGTTTCACCTTTGTGCTCTCTGTCGTTCCTCCCCACCTAGTGCCCAACATCCGTTTGAGGCCGAGTGTTCTGTTGCCCGTTGTACAATGACGTCCTCCAGTCGTGATTCCGGTGGCACTTAAAGCATCGATTCCGGTTCCCCTCATCACATGACCTGTCGCCGTAGTGACTTCGTTTTTCTCAGCCTCTTTGTGTTTGTTTTTTCTGTTCGTACATGCTTTGGTTAGTCCTTGCAAGTCCAGGGTGTTGGGGTTGTGTTTTTTGACAGTCCATGTGGCCCCTTGTTTCTTTCCAAGGTGTTGTTTCTTACTGACCTTGAGCTGCGTTTTCTTTCTATCCGTGCCTACACACTGATGGGACTCTCTGTGGAGCACACTGCAGACTCTGCGACTGTGACTGTGATTGACACTCATAGTGTTGTTCTTTGTGCCTGTGTTGTGGATGACCTGTATCGTGTCTCTTGGACTTCTGCTCCTTGCTCCCCCTCCCCTTCCACTCGTGTTTTTGTCAGTGGCATTCTGTCACATGAGCACCAGCGATTGCTTCATCGTCGTCTGTGTCATGTAGGCTCCGAAACTATGTCAAAGCTCATTTGGAAAGACCCATCCCTCGGTCTTGACGCGGCTTCTTTCGAGAAGCCGCCCAAGACCGACTGTCTCTTCTATGCTCAAGGTAAGATTCCTCATTGCACCTACCCTTGATCCCGTTCCTACGCACTTCGCCCTCTTGAGTTAGTCCATTTGGACCTCCTTGGTCCCCTTCTTGTCGAGTCTCTGTCCGATCGGGGTCGATACGTCCTGACCCTGACTGACGACTTCACCCGGATGTGGTGGGTCTAGAGTCTGCACCAGAAGAGTGACGCTGCTCTCGCGGCTTTCCTCTGGCTAGTGATGGCTGAGCATCAGTCCCGCCACAAGCTGCATACCTTCCGCTCGGATCATGGCGGCGAGTTTCTTGGCGAGATGGATAGCTTCTTTGCCGAGCACGATGTTTTTCACCAGGTCTCCGCTCCTGCTCGTCCTCAGCAAAACGGTGTTTTTGAGCACTGGAATCGCACCATGGAGGATGCCGTTCGCGCTAAGCAATCTGAGTGCAGTCTCCCGGAGTACATTTATTTGGAAGGATTCGCCTACATGAATTGGGTTTGGAACCGCTTCCTGCATGGTCCTCTTCCGGACCACGTCACACCGTATGAGCTCCGTGCGTGGCCTTGCCTCACCTTCTCCTACTGTCATACCGAGTCCCGTGTCTCCCACACACGCATCTCCTTGCACAGTATCACCAACTCCATTGCCTCTGCCCTCCCTAGTTGCGATTGTGCCTGTTCGAGAGCCTGAGGTGCACCCCTCGAGCCCAGGTTACTCTCGTGAGCCTGGTGGTCGTCTTTGACCATTGGACTCCGTAGCCCAGCGAGTGTTTGGTCCCGCACCCAGGCGCTCCACTCGCAGCATCACGGGCGGTCATCCCGGCACAAAGGCCCTAGGCCTGAGTGTCTGCACTGAGCAGACAGAGGTACGTCCAACGTGCCTTGTAGGGCATGATCTCGTTACTTGCGAGCTTCATATCGCTTGTGATGCAGCAATTGACCTTGTGGTCGTCAGACTTAGTACTGAGTCATGTGCACTCGCCATTTAGAGCTCTCCCTCCATGGCGCCTGATCCGGGCAGACCGGGGGAAGCTCTCTCATCACAGGATGATGACGCTCGGTGTACTGCCTAAGAGGATGAGCTTTGTACCATCCGAGAGCACGGAGTTTATGAGCTAGTCGACCTTCCACCTTGGAGGAAGGCTATTCAGGTCAAGTGGGTCTTTCAGATGAAAGTGAAGCCGGATGGCTCACTGGAACGCCACAAGGCTCTCTTGGTTGTCAAGGAGTAACATCATATTGAGGGCATCGATTACGTTGACACCTTTGTGCCTGTCGTCCGCATGACCTCAGCTCACGCTTTGTTTAGTGCAGTGCCTCAGCATGACTCGGAACTGCTCTAGATGGATGTGAACAATGTGTTCCTGCATGGCTCTCTGGATGAGAAGATTTACATGGCTCAGCCACCTTGCTTTGAGGACGATGACAAGGTCTGGCACTTGTGTAAGTCCTTGTACGGCCTCAAGCAGTTTCCTTGGTGTTAGAACTAGGAGATCACTGGCACTCTGACTTGTGTGCGATATGTACAGAGCGAGGTAGATCGCTCTCTCTTCGTCCGACAAACACGTGAGCGGTTCACCGCCATCCTGGTCTATGTCAACGACCTTGTGATTGGGTCTCCTTCAGTGGAGGCCATGAAGGAAGCCAAGGCTGTCCTCCAGACTACCTATAGGATAAAGGACCTTGGTCCTGTAGTGGTGTTTCTTGGCATGGAGATCGTGCGAGACCGCAGACATCGTACTCTACTACTACATCAGGCTCGATACACACGTGTTGTAGGGGAGCGTTTCAACGAGCTCCTTGGTGCAGTGCCCACGACTTCCACAGCTCTCACGCCTGACAAGTAGGATGCCCTGAAGGTGGAAAATCCCACACAGCTGGGGGAGACAGTGGATGTGACCTTTTACCCCTGTCTCATTGGATCTCTGATGTACCTAGCCACTACCACACGTACTAACATCACCTTTGCCGTTAACGTCCTTGCCTGGTTTTTGCAGGCTCCACGCGCTAGAGCCCTTCACGTAGCTATGTAAGTGGTGCGGTACGTGGTCTCCACACCGTACCTTGGACTCTGCATTCGCCGGTAGTGTTCGGTGGTCCTTGACGGCTACATTGATAGCGGCTGGGCCTGGAGCCCAGATGGACGCATTTGTATCGATTATGTGTTCCTGCTCGGTATTAGTACTGTGTCCTGGCTCAATGGGAAGCAGGGTTGTATTGCACATAGCTCATCAGAGGCAGAGTATGTTGCTTTGGGTGCAGGGGCTGCTGATGCGGTATGGCTGTAGCGCTTATTCCTTGAGCTAGGTCAGTGAGTACCTCCCATTATGCTTCGTTGCGACAACGACAATAATCTTGCCATTGCGAAGAAGTGTGGTGTCTTTCATGCTCGCACGAAGCACATTGTGGTTGAGCACAACTTTGTGCATGATCAAGAGGAGTGACACGTGATCTCCGTCATTGGGGTCGGCACTGACATGCAGCGTGCTGACTTCTTGACAAAGGCACTGACATGCGTAAAGTTCCCGGTGGCCATTCGTTCTGCTGGGCTTCGCCCCTTGTATGAGAGTGGTTGAGTGTGGGATGTGTCTATGTCCGTGTCACCTTTGTAGTTGTACTCGTTGTTGTACTCGTCTCAGTGTTGCACGTGTATGAATGCGTACCATTGGATCATGGGGAAGTGTTGCGATTTGTGACGTTCGTATTGACCTGTATAGATTACTGTGGCCACTCGGCCGTGTCCATACTCATGCAGATCCCTGATGTGGACCCTAGTAGTACCGGTGCATCACCTAATGGTGGACTACCAGCTTGGAGCTTACCTCCGATCGTTCCAGAGCTCTGGACGCTACCCGGGACCTCCTGTAGTTTTTTTGCAGCACGCAGGAGTTTATCGGTGGGCTGGCCGTGAGCCCGATTTGCATGCTTTTGTATTGCATGTCCACCGTTTGATGCCGGATGCATACATGTGACCAGTCGTAGCATCTGGCTTTTGATCCTGCACGTTTAGGTTTAGACGGCGCAACGTCCTAACATGTATGCACAGAATTCAGGCCAAAATGGTGATTTGGGGCCGGTTTTAGGACAGATCTTGCACTGTCGCGTGCGACACCCGCCGTGCGCCGCGGCAGGCACTTATGCCATGGACCTGTCGTTTTTCATCTCTCTCTACAAATTCTATTAAAGCATTTGACTGTTTGCCTTGTGTCTCCTAGCCAGACCCTTGCCGCTGTGTCACTACGAAGCTTCCTCGCATCTTCTGAGGCCTTGCCAGCGACGTCAAACTGACATGGCTGACGCGGAAACCAAGATTTGTGCGGAAGTCCGCATGTAAGAACTCGGGCGTGAACCAAACCGTGAGGTTTTTCCAGAAATTTCCGGGGAAATTTGTTGCTTTCGTTCATCAAGTACCCACAAGTAATTATTTAGGATATACTTATGAAATTTGATGAAAAACAAATTTGTTGAGCCAAATCGACCTAAATTTTTCTTTACAATGGAATGTCAAGCATAGTAGGGTAAGAAATACTACATTCCACACCAGATGCAGGTACTCTAATGCCGTTTGGACTCACATAAGCCCCTGCAACATTCATTGAAGGGATGAGCGACATATATTGATGGAATGAGGATCAACCATAGAGGTCAATTAGATCATAAATTAACTGAAAAATGGAAGGAATTCACAAAAACCTGAATTAATTCCATAAAACTCAGTAACTCTACCTTCAACAAAGGGACGATAAAATTGGCGGGATACTACACTCACTACTTTTGTCAAGAGCCTCAACCGAAGCCTCGGACTGATAGTTAGTCTCTTGCTACATGCCTAAAGCCTTGAACTACACACAAGTCTATCTGCATCTGAAGTTGACCCTTAGTTCTGCTAGTTACGAGATGCTATGCTGATTTCCGGTCATTGTGTGTCTTGTATTGTCTCGACCAGCTCTCTCCAGATTCTATTTGACAGCAAGAGCCGTCTCAAATCTGTCAAGCGGGGGACTGCTTGCTCACTCGAGGGGATCAATGGAAAGTGAGAATGGGATCCATGCAATCACACGTGTGTCGTCGATGCACCTTGAGTAAGAAAGTATTTGTGTTGGGCCGTTAGTGTGGTGGATGATCGATGTCGTTAATCCGACGCTCGCCAGCTGGACAGTCTTGCTTGCACCACCAACATAGCCAAAGGGTGGCCTTTGCTCGTCCGGCTGACCCACTAGTCATCGCTCTCATTGGGCTTGTACGAGACTCGCCGGAGTCCGGAGCGGCAGAGGATGCGGGTGCTTAAGGTCCAGCGCAGAACCTTTCGCAAGGAATCCCGTGGACCCTGCCAGTGGCTGCCTCGGAGGATTTCCCGCAGTTTCAAAAGAGTGGAACCTCATTTCGAAGAAACCTGCCACATGCGGCAGGTACCGTTGACCTGCCAGAACCGGGTTGACGTGGGTACGAGCGATCCTGGGTGGACGTGAGCATGAACACTCAAATTGCTTTCAAATTCGAATGTTCATGAACCCATTAACAAAAATGGATCTCTAAAATTTGGCCGTTACCTGACAGTAAACACGTATTTGCACTCGTTTTCATAACTCTGCTGTAGAAGTCCGCAGCCAGCCGCAAAGCCACAAAAAAGTGGCTTTGCGGCAGCTGCGGCAAGCTGCAAAACAAGGGAGTGGTCGTGCGAGCCAATCAGAACGCATACCGTCAAACTCACCGCTTTGCTGCGGGTTGCGGCCAGTGTTGAGAACGTGCTTCTTTTCAAGCGCTTCAGAACTCCAGTCGCATGATTTTTGCAAGGCGTTGACCTCTCGTCACAGTCCTCGCCAAAAACTTGGGCACTGTTGACCCTTCGCCGGAAGACTTTCCCGTGAGGGAATTCCCTGCCGCATCGGACTCCAGTGAGTCTGGTACAAGCCCATTATTGGCAAACCCACTGGCCAGCTTGTGCTGCCACGCCAGCACTAGTGCCGAGAGGAGTTCTCACTTAGGCATCGTGTTGATGCATTCAAGATGTTTACATGATTTCAGCATTCAGATACATTGGCGGTTCCCTACCGTACTGTGGTTTTTTTGACGTGATGAACCTCGCAAGTGTATGTTTTTGCACCTACGGTGACCTGTCCTCTAGACTACGTGGAACAAGGCTCATTGGCTCGAAGGAAGAGACGTCGATGGATCATGCATCTCACCAATTAGTGGTATTAGTTGTTTTTCAATCTTGTCGTCTTTCCTACTCTTTCCGTCACTGATTATGAGAATATAGAATTTGTTGCAAAGAATTCCTTGAATGCAAAACAAAACCATCAAGGTATCGTTTGCTTGTAAAAAAACTGAACGCTCACAGGTCAAACATAATTTCCCCATTTTCAGTGAAAGTGTCAAAAGCCAGTATCACGATGCTCCTTTCTGAAAACATGCTTTATGGTGATGCGCAGTTTTCACAACATCACAGGGCAAATCCTGGTCTCTCGATGGTAAAATCGCAAACATCGCAGTGTTCGCTGAAGTTATCATGGTGATGCAAATATGTGCCGGCCGGCAACCCTACTGCTCTTGGATTTCAACGAATGGAAAATTGCGAATTATAAAATCTATGGATTACATGAGATTTTTCAGGTTTGAATCATTTTGGTAGTCCTTAATGATCGAATCTGCATCAAATGTTACCTTGATTTCAACGTTTTATATGGAGAAAACACCATTGAAGTTTGAAATCCCTTAGCCTTTCACATGAAATTCAAGTTCAATTATTTTGTATGGTAGGTAGAATTCATTGAACGAAAAAGTGTATCGCATTCAATCAACTTGAAAAACCATTAACATCGAAATCCAAGAGCAGTAGGGTATCCTACGCCAGCGAAGCATGGATGTCAGGCAAATTTGCTACACTCCCCTGTTCAGTAGCAAAGGTTTCAACGAAATAGCTTGCATCACCATCTGGATGCTAGCCCCTCCGTGACATCAAAACGGTATGTTAGACTCTTGGCAACCCCGGTGCTCGATGCCACCTGATTCTGCACTTTAGGGCCGAGGAAGGTCAATCAGGGGAGACTGGGAATATCTCTCTCGTCTCTCTTGCCCTTTGTGCCGTGCCGAGCCCATGAACACAAAACTATGCCATGTTTTTCCAGTTGTGTCACAATCTATATCACTTTCCCTTTGGGGTCATTCCTCTAAATCCACCCGTTGGATGGAGTTGAAATTGGAATGTAGTAGAATTTCAATGTTGGCGTTCCACGTGTTCTTCTGGATCTGACACCAGACAACATCTAAGTACCATGTACTTAAAAAAAAACGGCCATACCTCGACAACTTCATCACCGTATATCCTGACGACATCTTGGTGTACAGCTGGACCTCTGAGGAGCACAATGGACATCTCTAGAATGTTCTTGAGATTTTACAAAGAGATTTCTTGGGCGGAAAACTCTTCAAGTGCGACTTTGGTCACCTTTTGATCGAGTTTTTGGGCCACATCATCGGTGGCAGATGGATCACCATGGACTCAAAGGCAGTCGGGGCGGGTGCTAATGGGCAATGTCGACCAATGTTATGGACGTTTAAGTAATTTTGGGATTCTATAACTATTATCATCAATTTGTAAAGGACTACGTCTGATTTTCAGTGCCTCTTTGATATCACTCGTACAACTACCAAGTGGAGTTAGGGAGACAGGAATATGAAGGATTCAACTATGCTAGGAATGCTCTGACCTTGGTACCATCCTTATGATTGGCGGATTCAAGAGTGGGCTATGTTATTACCACCGAAGTGTCCAATCAAACAATTAGAAGCATTCTCCTCTGTTGGTTTTTTTTGCACATCTCTCATTGTGCTCTGTGGTGTCCTCCCGGCTTGTGTACATCGGCGTGCAGATGACTGACGGCGAGACTCGACGCTGATGGAGTGTCATCCGGTGGAGCCGACGCACGCTGAGGTCTTCTCGCAGATCGCTGGAGCCTCCTCTCTCAGGCGACGCGCTCATCTCCATCGGCAGGCCTCCTCGGCGGTCGTGCTGCCGGCGGTCATTGACACCGCATTTGCTGCGTGCATGCGTCCAGCGCATCCCATTGCGTCTGCATCGTCATGCACTGCCTAGGGTCCCAGTTGCATGTTGCATGGCCCTGTTCGGCAGCATAAACCGTTGTGGGCACTATCTAGGTTTAGGCTGCCATAACTCCTCGCTACTATTTTTCTAGCAGATTCTGACCGCACGGCTGCGTTCGCAGTGGCGGTATTATGGTATGGTCCAGTTTTCAGGCAAAACGGACGACGCCCGGGTTTTGGGCTGTCGGCTGTCTGGCAGGCCTCACCGAGAAAACCTGCCAGCCTGAACTGAGCTATTTTCTGATTGGCTGTTGAACTGAGTAACAAGCTCTACAGAGCTGGGGGGGGCCTGGAACTTGGAGGGGTCTCCCATTGTTGTTCATTCTTCATTCCTAATCAGTCACTTGCAGTTTTCAGCTGCTTTCTGGCGCTAACACTGGCGCGCGCATTTCTGAGTAACAAACCCACAGCTTCCAGACTTAGACTGTAGAGCAGCAGACTGAGGGGGCAGCTGACTTAAGCAACGAGCGTGGAAGCCCGCACGCTGCATCAACAACGCTGCTGCCCCAACCTGCTGCCTAGGCTATTCCTTTTTTGGTATCAGAGCCAGAGCGTAGCAGCAGCAGCAGAAGACTGACGAACAGGTGCCAGACAACGCCGGCGGACCTCCATACGCGCCAGTGCAGGGGAAATGCTGCCGGATTTTTTCCGGCATCATTGAACCGCCTGGTGGCGGCGTCAGATTTTTTCCCACGGCCACTGGGCCAGGGGAAATGCTGCCGAAATTTTTTCGGCAGCACTAACCCCCACGCGTGACGCGAGGAGGTGAGCGGCAGGCGGCGTCTGACGTCTGCGGGCGACGACGCAAGCGGCGAACGTCACCCAGGTGCAGTGACTGGCACCGCCAGCAGCAGCAGGCGGCAGCAGCAGCTCGCAGCAGCACGCAGAAGCAGCAGCTAGCGGCAGCAGCAGCAACTAGCGGCAGCAGCAGCAGCAGCTTGCGGCAGCGGCAGCAGCAGCGCGTAGCAGCGGTAGCAGCGTGTAGCAGTAGCAGCTGCGGGCAGCTGCAGCCCGCAGCAGCAGCCCGTAGCGACAGCAGGCAGCAGCGGCAGCCAACAGCAGCGGCAGCGGCAGCAGGCAGCAGCCGCAGCACGCAGCAGCTGCAGCAGCGTGCAGTAGCAGCAGCGAGCTGTAGTAGCTGCTGCAGTGAGCCGCAGCAGCAACCAGCAGCAGCAGCTGCCAGCCGCGGCTGCTGCTGCTCACTGCTCGTAGCAAGCGAGCAGCGAGCAGCAGCCCGCTGCTGCCAGCAAGCAGCAGCTCGCTGCTGCCAGGCGAGCAGCAGCCCGCTGCTCGCTACAGACAGCGGGCTGTTGCCCGCTGACAAAGAGAAAAGAAGAAAAAACAAAAAAAAACAAACGGGCAGAAAAAAAATCCCCCACCCCCGCAGCCCGCTGCAGCCACCCGCCGCAGCAGCGAGCAGTTGCTGCAGCACGCAGCAGCCGCAGTGGCGGGCAGCAGCAGCAGTAGTGCGCGGCTGCAGCAGCACACAGCCGCAGCGGCGAGCTGTAGCAGCCGCGGCAGCCGCAACAGCTTGTAGTAGCAGCAGCTGCGGCTGCAACTGCAGCAGCCACAGCAGCAGCAGCAGCAAGCAGCAGCAGCAGCAAGCAAGCAGCAGCAGCAGTAGCAACAGCAACGGTAGCAACTGCAGCAGCAGTAGCAGCAAGCAAGCAGCAGCAGCAGCAGCAGCAGCAGCAAGCAAGCAATAGCAGCAGCAGTAGCAGCGGCAGCAACTGCAGCAGCGGCAACAACCGCAGCAGCAGCACAGCAGCAGCAGCAGTGGCAGCGGCTGCAGCGGCTACAGCGGCATCAGGAGCAACAACAACAACAGCGGCCCCAACGTCCACCGGTTCTGACGTCAGCACTCCTGTGCCGACGTCACTGCTGACGTCACTGCTGACGTCATCAACAGAAAAAAAAAACGGGGAAAGGATAGCAAACAAGGGGCAGAGTAATGGAAGGGAGTCCTGATGAGGGGTGCTCCTCTGGTGGGGGGACCCCTACCCCTCCCTTCTTGCAGCGACTACTGCAGCAACAGCAGCAGCACCCGCCGCCGCTTCGCCAGCAATAGCCGCCGCCGCTGCAGCAGCAGCAGCCACCGCCGCTACAGCAACAGACACCGCCGCTGCAGCAGCAGCAGCAGCCGCCGCCTTTGCAGCAGCAACAGCAGCAGTAGCAGCCCACTGGCAACGTTGGCGGCCACCCTGACCCTCTCGCTGCTCTTCAGCAATAGCTTGCCGCCTTGACGCAGTAGCTTGCAGCGCTACAGCCGGTCGCTTCACACAGCGCCACCAGTGCGCCGCTGTCCTTCATCCCCCCAGGGCATGCTAGCCCCGCTGTGTCCGTTACCACGTACTACCTGGCACAGCAGCAGACTCAGCGCCAGCGGCAGACAGTGACCTCCGTCCTTGGCCCCACTTTGGGTGCCGGCCGCAGGCAAAAGGACTTTGAGACACCTCCACCGCCACTTCACAGCGGCGAGCAGTTCCGTAGCTAGGAGCTCAGCTTTCGGATCTGGGCGCAGGGTGAGGGTCTGTGGGCCTACTACACCCTGCCCTACGACTCCACCCAGGCCGATCAACTGTATGACGCTGGTCGCGCCGTCCGCGCCCTTGTCCCAGTCGCCCCACCCGCTTCCCGCCTTGCCTTGGAGTCCTTCCTCGGCGACTTCACCGCTAGTGCCATCCCTGACCCTGCAGCTGCATGGCACGTCCTCACCAGGCCCCATCGCCTCTCAAGCGACGCTGAGATCAGCCGTCTGCTTCGGGAGTTCAACTCCCTGCACATGGGGGAGACCGAGACAGTCACCGCCTACTGGCAGCGAGCGGAGGACATCCTTCGTCGTCTCGGCATGTCGGCTCCGCCCCCTCTGTCCGCGCTCCTCACCATCAAGCGCGGCGCCACCAGTGCGTACGCGGACGTCTTCGTCCATTATCCCCAGGACGTTCTCTCCACCATGGCGGCCCAGGGCACTCTCATGCCCTGGGCATACGAGCTCTTCCTCCGCATTGAGGAAGCTCACCAGGAGTCTCAGCTCCATCGCGCGGAGGCCCTTGCTTCCCCTGCCGTCGCCTCCCCTGCCGTTGCCTCCGTGGCTGTCTCCTCCCCTGCCACTGCTACCTCGTCGCCTTCGGGGAAGAAGAAGAAGAACCGCAACAAGAAAGGCAAGGGTCCGCAGCAGCAACAGCAGCAGCAGTCCTCGACCGGGTCCAGCAGTGGCGGCTCGGTTTGCCACAACTGTGGTCAGCCCGGGCACGGGTGGTACACGTGCCCCCTCCCGACGGACGAGGCGCGCGTCATCGCCACTATGCGCCGTCAGCGAGAGCGCCGCCTTGCCTCTGCCGCAGTCGCAGCTGCTGGTCCCGACACTCCGACTTCGTCCAGCAGCTCTGCCACTTCGGCAGCTCCGGCTACCCCGCCGACAGCCGCACCGCAGCAGCACTACCCGCAGCAGTACTACCCTCAGCCGTCGGCGCCTCCGCTTCATTCGCTGACTCCGCCCTCCTACTACCCGGGTTCCGGTGCCGTCACTCCTCACTCCGTCTACACTCCCGGGCCGTCCTCTCATGAGCGTCAGCTGGAGCAGTTCATCGCGCTCCAGCTTGGCCTGCCTCGCCCTCCTCCCCGGGGAAGTGCGAGTTGCGTCACATCCCGCCCCCCGGACCCTCCCTGCATGACTGAGACTGAGCTGCGGTCGTGTCCTCCTTCTTCGTCTTTCTCGTCGTCTCCCGTGGTCTCCGTCACCCCACTTCTTGACGACATCGCATGGCTTGATGATTGGCAGTCTCGTTTCACGCCCCCTTCTACCGCGTCCGCGTCCCTCGCTTGTTGCCACGTGACCGTTAGTGATCTGGCGACCCCTGTCCAGGATCCTGCTGAGACCTGGATCATCGACTCCGGGGCCACGCACCACATGACGGCCTCTCGCGAGGCCTTCAGTATGCTCGGTCCTATCGGCGATGTCTCCGGTGTCCGGACAGGCTCTGGACAGGTGTTACCTGTCCGTGGTGTTGGCGTCGTTCGTTTTTGTGGTCCAGCCGGTGACGTCTTCCTGACCGATGTTCTCTTTGTCCTTGGTCTTGAGCTCAGCCTCCTGTCCGTGACTGCCCTTGACCGCATGAGTATGGATGTTGTGCACTCGCGTGGTGTCGACACTGTGTCGTTGCGTCCGTGTGGTCTTGTCATCCTGCACGCCACCGCTCGTGGCAACTTGTGGCACGTTCCCCGCCTCTCCTCTTCCCCTCTCGTCTCCTCCCCGTCGGCAGCCACAGGTCATGTGTTTGTCACTAGCACGCTGTCTCCACAGCACACCCGCCTCTTGCACCGCCGCCTTTGCCACGTCCACTCGGCCGCCGTAGAGAGCATGCTTCACACCCAGCCGGCCAAGGGCCTTGACCCGGAGACTTTTCCTCTCCCGTGCCCCACTGAGTGCAGTGACTGCGCTCAGGGGAAGATGCACCGGTCCACCTACCCCTTGTCTTCCTCCCGCGCGTCCGCCCCTCTTGACCTTGTCCACTCGGATGTCATGGGCCCTCTCCCCACTGAGTCGGTCGGTGTGCACGGCCGCTACGTCCTCACTCTTACGTACGACTACTCTCGCTACCGCTGGGTCTTCTGCCTTCGGCAGAAAAGCAATGTCGCCCGTACCATTCAGGCCTGGCTTGTCCTCGCGGAGCGCGAGTGTGGGCGCCCCCTCCGCCGCTTTCGCTCCGATCGCGGTGGCGAGTACCTAGGTGAGACCACGGCCTTTCTCGCCTCCCGCGGGATCCACCATGAGACGTCTGCGCCCTACACACCCGCCCAGAACGGCGTCTCCGAACGGTGGAACCGTACCATGGCCGACGCCGTCCGCACCATGCGCGTCGAGTCTGGTCTCTCTGACGGCTTCTATTTTGAAGCCATGGCCTACATGACCTGGGTCTGGAACCGGGTTCCCCACGGTCCCCTTCCCCGCCAGTCCACACCCTACCAGCACTGGTGCGGTCGGCGCGCTGACCTGCGCCCCGCTCGCGTCTGGGGCTGCGTCGCCATTGTGTGGCTGCCCGCCCCGCAGCAGGGCGGCAAGCTCGCCCCTCGCGGACGTCCCTGCACCTTCCTCGGGGTGTCTCGTCAGTCCAAGGCCTGGCGCTTCTGGGACCTGTCCCGCCACTGCATCGTCGAGTCTCGCGATGCCCTCTTCTTCGAGGACCTGTTTCCCCGCGACCTCATCCAGTCCGGCTCGTCCGTGTCCCTCCCATCGCGTGGGGGAGTGGTGAGTCCGTCCTCCATCCTGTCGCTTCCGGGTGACACATCACCCCGTCCCTCTGAGCCGGTAGCCCCTGTCGCGTCCACTGGCCCCCCCGGGCCAACGGTCCCAGTCGCTGTCCCGTCCGGGCCAGCAACACCTGTCACGTCCGCTGTTCCATCCGGGCCAGCAGCACCTGTCGCGTCCGCTGTACCCTCCGGGCCAGCAGCACCTGTCGCGTCCGCTGTTCCCTCCGGGCCAGCAGCACCTGTCGCGTCCGCTGTTCCCTCCGGACCAGCAGCACCTGTCGTGTCAGCTGGCCCTTCCGAGCCGACAGCCCCGACCACGTCCGCTGGCCCCTCCGGGCCAGCAGCGCCTGTCGCACCTACCGGCCCTTCTTCGCCTGTAGCTCCTGTCGCGTCCGCTGGCCCCTTCGGACCAGCAGCCTCAGTCACGTCCCCTGGTCCCTCCGGGCCGACAGTCCTTGTCACGTCCGCTGGCCCCTCCGAGCCAGCAGCGCCTGTCGCGTCTACTGGCTCTTCTGGACCAGCAGCGCCTGCCACTTCCACCGGCTCCTTCGGACCAGTTGCCCCGTCCGCCTCCATTGACACGTCGGACTCAGGATCATCCTCTGCCTGACCGCGCTACACACGTGGCCCAGGTGGCAGCCTCCGACCTCGTCCGACAGTGAGAGGCCAGACCGTCGCTCCGCGTCCCGCAGCACCTCAACCCCCTGTAGCCCCACGTGTCTCCTCCACTCCCACGGTCGTGAGTGGGGACCCTGGCACAAAGGCTCTCGGCCTGTCCACTTCCGCCATCATCGCAGACCTTCATCCAGGTTCTGCACTGGGCTACGCC
>SZWC01001489.1:158913-185890 GCA_023375785.1 Penium margaritaceum
TCGGTCGGTTCTCCACTAGTCGGGCGCTCTTCAGCCTGGTTGCCCAGCATGGGTGGGAGCTGCATCAGATGGACGTGAGCAACGCATTCCTCCACGGATCACTGGAGGGTGAGGAGCTCTACATGATGCAGCCCCCAGGCTTTGACGACGGCACTGGGAGAGTCTGGCGGCTGCGGAAGGCCCTCTACGGCCTGAATCAGTCACCTCGGTGCTGGAACCAGGAGATCAGCAGCACGCTTCTCCGTGGCGGCCTCCAGCGTAGCACTGCTGACCCCGCACTGTTTATCAGCCCGTGAGGTCAGACCTTCGCCGCGGTTCTGGTCTACGTCGATGATCTTCTCATTGCGTCGCCAGACACGGCCGCCATCTAGCGCGTCAAGGACCTGCTGCACGCCGCCTACCAGATGAAGGACCTTGGCTCTGCCCGAGTCTTCCTGGGCATGGAGCTTGAGCATGATCGCTCCCAGGGCATCCTACACGTTCACCAGGCNAGCGCATCCTCACCCATGTCGCCCGATGGCCAGGTGAAGCTGAAGAGTCCTGACCCAGCTGTTGTGGGGGAGCCAGTTGACGTGACCACGTACCTGCGAGTCATCGGGTCACTGATGTTCCTGGCGACGACGACGCGTCCAGACATCGCGTTCGCCGTCAACCTCCTGGCCCAGTTCTCTCAGGAGCCGCGTCACCTCCACCACGAGGCCGCGATCCGAGTACTGCGCTATGTCGTCTCGACTCCTCGGCGAGGGCTCATGTTCCGCCGTCAACCATCTGTTGTCGCAGCGGGCTACACCGACAGCGACTGGGCCGGCAGTCCGGACGGTAAGAGTCGCACAGGGTGGATCTTTCTGATTGGCGGCACGGCTGTGTCCTGGCGCAGTGGCAAGCAGGGGTGCATTGCACGCAGCACTGCTGAGGCTGAGTACGTGGCTCTTAGATCAGGCACGTGTGAGAGTGTGTGGTTGCGTCGTCTGTTGTCCGAATTGCGTCAGTCTGTCCCATCCATCACGTTGCATTGTGACAATGAGAGTGCCATGGCCATCGCCAACAATGACGGTGTGCATCACACACGCACAAAGCACATCAACGTTGAGTATCACTATGTGCGTTCATTGTTGCATGACGGTTGCATCAGCATTGTGTGGGTTGAGACAGCACGGCAGTTGGCTGACTTCCTGACCAAGGCACTGAAGCGCGACTCGTTCAAGAAGGCTGTGAGTTCGGTCGGTGTACGTCCGTGAGTGGCTCTCTCTCTTCATCTCTGCCTGCGTCTCTGCATGCCCTGGGGGAGTCTGGATGTTGACCATGTCCCTGTCCGCCCATGTGCATTACGCCTGTGAGTCATGGGGGAGTGTTGGTTTTTTTTGCACATCTCTCATTGTGCTCTGTGGTGTCCTCTCGGCTTGTGTACATCGGCGTGCAGATGACTGACGGCGAGACTTGACGCTGATGGAGTGTCGTCCGGTGGAGCCGACGCACGCTGAGGTCTTCTCGCAGATCGCTGGAGCCTCCTCTCTCAGGCGACGCGCTCAGCTCCATCGGCAGGCCTCCTCGGCGGTCGTGCTGCCGGCGGTCATTGACACCGCATTTGCTGCGTGCATGCGTCCAGCGCATCCCATTGCGTGTGCATCGTCATGCACTGCCTAGGGTCCCAGTTGCATGTTGCATGGCCCTGTTCGGCAGCATAAACCGTTGTGGGCACTATCTGGGTTTAGGCTGCCATAACTCCTCGCTACTATTTTTCTAGCAGATTCTGACCGCACGGCTGCGTTCGCAGCGGCGGTATTATGGTATGGTCCAGTTTTCAGGCAAAACGGACGACGCCCGGGTTTTGGGCTGTCGGCTGTCTGGCAGGCCTCACCGAGAAAACCTGCCAGCCTGAACTGAGCTATTTTCTGATTGGCTGTTGAACTGAGTAACAAGCTCTACAGAGCTGGGGGGGGCCTAGAACTTGGAGGGGTCTCCCATTGTTGTTCATTCTTCATTCCTAATCAGTCACTTGCAGTTTTCAGCTGCTTTCTGGCGCTAACACTGGCGCGCGCATTTCTGAGTAACAAACCCAGAGCTTCCAGACTTAGACTCTAGAGCAGCAGACTGAGGGGGCAGCTGACTTAAGCAACGAGCGTGGAAGCCCGCACGCTGCATCAACAACGTTGCTGCCCCAACGTGCTGCCTAGGCTATTCCTTTTTTCCTCCAAGTCAACCGCGATAGAGAACAACCAGTAATGTACATGTCATGTGAAATTTGCCGGTCGGAACTACACAACGCCGTACAAAAACAATAAATACTTGCAGTTGTGCATGCGCTCAAGATGTGGCGGAGTCTCTTGGGATGCCCATGATGCATCATTACCATCGACCATCACGTACTCAAACATCTCAAGATGTAGCCAGATCTGAGTTCTTGACAAACTCGACGGATGGAGTTTCTCGAGTCAAACTCCAATGATGATGTCGAGTACCTACTTGGAAAAACAAATCCACTGAACGATCTAATTCAGTGACCAGACTCAATGGCCAAGATCAACACGTTACCTCTTGAACGAGACCCGTACCACGTGAGGCTGTTCGTAAAGGGTTACAAGGAGTTTGGCGGCTATGACAAAACCAAGCATTGGTTGACGATCCCCAGTCGCGACGGTAATTCACTCGCCAGGTTTTCATGCCACCGAAAGAGGAGTTTTGACGAATGCTATTGGAGGAGTACAACAACATAGGTCCAGGTGGACCCTTTGGCAAGGACAAGATTCTCGAGAAGGAGGCGATACATTACTGGTGGGACTAGATGCAGAGTGACATGACAAATCTTTGAAAATCATGCTACAACTACTAACTACAAAAACTTTACTACACAAGGCCACCAAGAATACTCCAACCTCTCCCTGTTCCGACGGAGTGATGGGCCGACATCAGCATGGATTTTGTGACAAGGTTGTCTACCACTTCGAAGGGCTATGGCATCATCCTTGTGGTAGTAGAACGGTTATAGAAAATATTACGCTTTGTTCCAACAATGACCATTTTGCATCACGGAAGGAACAACACCGTTGTTTCTAGTTCAGATCATGCGGCATTACATGTTACGTATCGTCATCCGTGACAGAGATTGCCACTATACTAGCTGTTTTTTCCATGAACTAACAATGTGTTATGGAAATTGGATCCAGCTATCAACGGTGTTCCATCCTTCGAGTGACGGGTAAACCAAACAGACCAATCACACGCTTGAACAACGTTTTCTTTCTTTATGCAAGTCGCACGACACTGACTGGACAGCAAACATGCTGACCGCCAAAATCACATACAACTTCACCAACTCCACTGCAAAAGGTAACATTCCATTTGAGGTGGCCTACGGCAAAATTTTGGCCGCACCGATAGGAATTCTCCAGCGTTTTGGAGGAAACACGACAGACCCTCACGAAGACGTAAACAACTATGAAGCTAGCAGCTGATTGACATCTCATCAAAGACGTGTCCAATGTTGTGCGGTCGCATCCCAAACAACTTGGCGAATATCAAGTTACGTGGAAAACAGTTTGCGAGGCTCAAACCATGATGATTAGGCCCATTCGAGAGAAAGAGAATGCAAACTTCAGTCGTCGCTTGAATTTGCGTTTTAAACAGTGCGGTGATCCATCTTGGTTTCCTTTGCAGTAAGCTCAAGCACTATCAGAGCTCTAGGGAGAACATCCCTAGCCAATACCTCTCTCTTCCACCTCCTAACCATGTTGAAGGGGGTACGGTGTACGTGATTGAAGACAACATCAGACATCGACGCCTTAGAGAAATGACCAAGTATCTCGTCAAGTGGCCAGCTATAGTGTCGCACATAGGAAGTGGAAGCCCTACGACAACCTCCAAGATGTTGATCATCTGATCAACGGCTACTATAGGTGTTTGCGGCCCACGTCTCCTAATTGTTTTATAGGTCCTGGCTGAAAGAGTGGGGGACATGTTACATCCCAAAAAGTACATGAGTCCCTTGTCTTCGTAAGTGGGTACCTGTTGTCCTTATATGTATGGCCCACAGAATTCTACGTTGTTTAGCTGAGGGCATTTTGGCCACCTGTCCTGACCTATGGTGTTTTCCTTCCAAAGGTTATGATACTTCTAACCACTTTCTACATTTTTCAACAGAGATATTATGAACGATATCAATGTTTTTATGTGGTTCATTCAGCTTCTTCATGATGCTAGATTTTATCGAACCGCACCTTAATACTCTCAAAATATCAAACTTATCGGTAGAGATTCTTGAAGCAACAAATCATGACAAAACTGAGTTCACGTCGCCCAGCTGGAGCGCCTAAGACCCAACATAGGCCTTACTGTGGTTTTTGTCATTGCATATTTGTGCTCGACATGTTCGAAACATGTCATCAAAGTACACTTACTGCCAGGTACAGACTATCAAAACTTCCCAATTCATCAAATCATCTTTTGCTCTGCACCTCATCCCTGTGAACCATACACATTCCGCTCAACATAACAATTGTGAACCATGTCAGAATTTTGATAGTGTTCTGTTGAGTTCTTCACAAAGCTAAGAATTCATTGAAAAGTTGCCTTAAGCTGAAGACTTCTCGGTGGAGTTTTGCAAAGTAGCCTCTCATGACCGTGCGTCGCACTCATCACTCAACTCAAGCATCCAGGACCTTAAGAATATTACTGATATCTAGTTTCAGTTTCTGATAATTAGTTTTGATGCAAAAAGATGTGAACGATTTTTTTCCTTAGGTGAATTGCTTCAGTGCACCCCAAAGAATTCCGCTACACATGCGTTTTCACATTTTGTTCTACGTCCGGGGTTCATGTCTGAATGATATCTATCTCAACATGGTACTAAACGTGGAAAATACAACCATTCTGTTGGTGTGGACGTTTCAATGCACAGATGGGAAAGATGTGGTTGTGGAGGGTATAGTCCACGTGTATCCATTGGGTTCATCGACCGGGCAAGACGGAAAAAGAATGAGCAAAGACTGCTCGTGGTTCTGTGATCACTGGTGAACCAAGAATTATGGACGTCACATGCGTGCGGCCATATTGGTCATGGTTCTTATGCAAATCTTAGAAACTAATCAATTAAATGCTTTGCAAAAATCCATGAAAAAATGATATTGTAAAGTTAAAAAATGAAGAAGGAGAGAGAAAGATTGGTACGGCATGCCCCATTCTTGTTTTGGCTATTTGTATGTTTCTACTCAAATGTGTTGTCACTTGTCATATAAGTACACTTAATGCTTGTTGACATCATCGACGACGGATTGATGATTGTGGACCCGAGAACGATTGAGGCAGTCACTGATTGGCCAACGCGGACCAATGTCTGGGACGTCAAAGTGTTTATGGGTTTCTCCAACTACTACCATTGATTTGTATAGAATATGATTGGGTGTCAGTGCCACCCTGCGATCTCACTCATAAAACCATCTTGTGGAATTTCGGGGACAATGAACAAGGTGCTTTCAACCCTTTGAGAAATGTATTGACCTCGGTGCCAACCTCACAATTGGCAGATCCAACAGTGGACTACTTCATTTCCACTAATGGGTTCAATTGAACAATCAGAGAAGTTCCCCTCCAAGACGACGACGGTGGATTACAAGTGGTCACGTTCATGTCGCAAAAGCTAAGCAGGCCAGATTTCAACCATACGGTGCACAAGAAGATATTGCTGGCAGTCGAGCACATGTTCAAAACATGGGGATGCTATCTAGAATGTCAGCGATACATCATCCACAATGATCATCATGCGCTAACATATTTCAAGACAGTCAAATATGAGCCACCAATAAACTTGATGGATGGAGTTCTTTGAGCTCAACTTCAACTATGACAAAAAGTACCGACCTCGAAAGATAAACATAGAAAATTCTCTAGGTTGACAACCAGATTTGATTGTTGAAATCAGCATGCTACTCGTTGAACAAGCTCGTACCTCGTGAGGCTGCAGACAAAGGGTTACGAGGAATTTGGCAGATACCACAAAGCCAAGTTATGGATCGATGACCCCTACTGGCATTGACGATTCAGTCACCAGGTCGTTATACCACAGAACAAGGATTTGTGAAGGATGCTATTGGTGGAGTGTTATGACACCGGTTCAAATGAATATTTTGGCAAGGGGAAGACGCTCAACAAGCTGACGAAGCATTACTGGTGGGACAAGACAGAGACCAATGTCGTAGCCTTGTGCAAATTGTGCGATGCCTGTCAACAAGAAAAATCCCATCACACGATGCCACGAAGGCTACTCCAACCTCTTCTTGTTCCAATGGAACCTTAGGTTGATCTTAACATGGACTTTGTGACGAGGGCACCTGTCATTCCCAAGGGTTATGATGCCATCCTTGTGGTGGTGGACAGATTTTTAGAAGTTTCGCATTTCATCCCGACAACAACTACTGTTACCGCCAAAGGAATAGCGTGGCTATTTCTAAACCAAATCATGCCACGTACCATTCGGCGTGAATTGATGACACGTTACACAAGTCTACTCCAGTTTTCAACGGAATTCCTTCCTTAAGCCGACAGGCAGACCGAGTGCACATATTTGATGCTCGAACAACTTCTTCGTGCATTATGCGAGCCGCACGACACTGACTGGAAAGCAAGATCACCGACTGCCGAGCTCTCATACAATTTCACAACTTTCACCGCAATGGGCAAATTTTTGTTCAAAGTGGTCTGTGGAAAACGTCCCGCCACACCCGTAGGAATTTGAAGTCACTGCAACATTTCCGCAGTCTCTATCAACAGATAGGAAATTTGAAGCGTATGGGAGGAAAGAAGAAAGACCCTCATAATGACACAAGCATCTATGGAGCAAGCAGCAGAATGACATCGTAGCAATGACGTATTCAGCACTGGCGATTGTGTCATGCTCATCTCCGTAAACATCAAACTCTGAGGCTAGGATTTGATGAATATCAAATCTAGATGATTGGGGCTACTTGGGATTGAGCGAATGTAAGTCCTTGTTGTAAATTACCTTTGCCTACTTGATAGCATGGTGATCCATCCTCTCTTCCTGATCAGCAAGCTCAAGAACTACGAGGATCCTAGCAAGAACTTTCCCGAGAGAGATGATGCACCTCCACAATCTGTTCAAGTGGATGAGATTAGGGACTACGTGATTGAAGACATCCTTAGACATCAATGCCGTGGAAAAATGACCGAGTACGTTGCAAGTAGCAATGGCATACAACTTCCTACAACTACTCGGCATTGATGTCTGAGGATGTCTTCAATCACGTACAACTTGCTACAAAAGCACACAAAACATTTACGGCATTGATTTCTGAGGATGTCTACAACTATATCTTTTGCAACAATACAACTTGCTACAAAAGCACGCAAAACAGCTAGGAGCCCTACAATAGCCTCGAAGACATTGATCATATGAATCACGGTTACTACAGTCGTCACTAGCCTCAGTCTGCTTACAAGTCAGGATGTCACAGCTAAAACGGGGGAAGGTGTTACGTCCTTGATGAATACAAGTCCCTAAAATTTATGAGTGCTCATTTTTGTCTGTACAATCATTGCCCACCGGTGTTGACATCATGATTCTTCATGCTATTTGGCAGAGAGCATTTTGGGCACCTGTCCTAGTGGATAGATGAAGGGGGTGAGGAAGGAGAGCCAGGAATGCAAGAGAGCAAGATCTTAGTCACAATAGGGCTGACGTAAAGGATTCGGCTGAAGTGACATGTTCTGCGTGACCGAGTTAGGAGAGAAAGACAGAGGGGGTAGGTTACGTAGGGCGAGCTCACCATGGTCGGATGAGCTGCGAGCTCACTTTTGACTGTGGGTTTGGCTCAGAGCATGGCTCGAACCACACCTCCTCATCCGTGCCTGATTATGCTGCCCGTCAGAATCCGGCAGCATTCTGCCTTGGAGAGCAAAAATGGACTAACTCAGTCCAGCGATACCCCCCCTTCCAAACAACATGAAACTGTATGAGAACGACATAGAGGTTACACACTGCTACATGCAAATCTCTTTAGCGAATTCCTTGTAATCCCATTACGAAGCCTCATGGAGACCAGGACGCCAACATGTTGGCTGCCATGTCCCCTGAAAATCTCCGTATCTCCTTGACCACTGGCGTCACCATTAGGTGGTACGCTGACGTGTGTCGTTTGGCTCATCAGTCACCTACAAGAGTAATGTGTGTGTAGTAAGCCGAGAGGTCAACATGTGTCACCGACACACCAATACTTCCGCATGACCAGTAGGTGAGACACACAAAAGGACGAGCAGCACAAGAACAACCACAACAAGAGAGACAGGTGGAACTCCGCTGTACAGATGGACTGATAGGAATAGGCACCAACAAAATCATCCAGGTACATCACAAGCACACGGCAGGCCTACGACATGCATAGCGGATTTGAAGTTATTACTAATGAGTACGTTTGTAAGAAATTCTGCTCGCTACTGTCGTGTATCCACCCAGATTATACGAATATTCTGTGCTGCGTAATGCTTACACATAAAATGATGCCCAATGTTGATATGCTTTTTGTTCGTGTGATGCATCCCATCATGTTCAACAATGGCTTTTTTTTCTCTTAGTGTCACAATGAAGGGTTATGTAGTGGATGGAGATACGTAACGGCTGCAAAAGTCGACAAAGCCAACCACTTTCATAGGTGCCTGCACTAAGCGCCACGTACTCTGCCTTGCTAGAGCTCCATGCCACGCATCCCTGTTTCCACTCTTCTAGGATGTCGTAGCCCCGTCGATGATGAAGATGAATCTTGTGCTGCTACGCACGTCAGTGTCATGAGTCCAGTCATTGTCTGCGCAGCCATCAATGACAACAGACAGTTGTATCCTGTAGCACAACCGGGTTCGTGCTATGAAAAACACATAGTGCACGAAATGCAACACAGCCTCTGAATGATGAAATCATGGACACTATAAGAACTGGACAAGAAAGTTCACTACAAAGGCCAAATCTGCCCTCGTAGTCATGGCAAGGAACGTGAGGGAACTCATGACACGAATGTAATCGGTCACATCCACCGCCTCCTCCAGCTTAGACACACCCAGTGTCTTGAGTAGCCTCTGGCATGTAGGGGTCATCCTCGTTGATGCAGATGGTATAGCCTTAAGAAGGGGCACAATCTCCACTCAAGGCTATGCACATACGCGGCCTGGTGAACATGCAGAGTGCATTGTTGTCAAATGTGCTCAAACTCCATCTCCAACAAGACTCGAGCATGTCCGAATCCTCCATTTTGTAGACAGACTATAAGAATGCCTGCACCGAGCATACTTCTGAGGTATTAGGGGACACGATGAGCAAGTCATGTACATACACCAGAATAACGATGATCGCTGCAGAGTGCTGGCTCACGAATAGCGCATGATAAACTACACTGCATCGATACTCCCTTTTTTTGAGGGTCGAGGTGATCTCCTCGTTCCAACAACGTGGCAATTGCTTCAGGCCGTGGAGGACCTTCCGCAGACACCACACCTTCTCAGTGCCATCGATGATTCCCGATGGCTGCACCATGTAGACCTTGTCGTCCAGGCGTCCATGGAGGGAATCATTGTTCACATCAATATGCTCTTATTCCTAGTCGTGATGAGCGTCCAGGCTAAGGAGCGCCCGCACTGTAGTGTATCATCCCATGTGTGTAAACATCTCATCCAAATTGATGTCAGGTACATGGGAGAATCCCTTTCCTGTGAGAAGGGCCTCGTAGCAATCGATTGTGCCATATGGCTTTTGCTTTTGTCAAAAGACCAAATGCGCAGATTCTGCCTTGCGCCCATGTGAGAGGTCTACTAGCTCGTAGATGGCATGCTTGTCGAATGCATCGAGTTCCTCATACATGGTTTCCTCCCACAATTGCACCTCAAACAACTCTCATACGTTTTGCACTGTGTTGGGGTGTGGAGACAGTGCAACTGCACCGGTAGCAACGTGACACTCACCACCGCTGCCGGACATGGACACCTCCACTTCACACTTGAACTCCCCCGCAATGAGAGAGTATCCAAGACCAATGTTGGGATGCAGAATCCCAGTAGCCAGCCCAAGAGCATCAAGACCGGTGTGGTGTACAGATTCTGGACGTGGCGCAGACGTGGAAGGGGCCGTATGAGAGGACCAGGGACAAGAGGAAATCCTACAACTGGGGCGAGCAGAGAGGGTCAGGAGTTGCCCCCACAGACAAACTTGGACACATGCAGGGATGCAGTTGAGGGCGTAGGTCCAACGTCAACTGGGGACAAGGGAGGCGTCGGTGAGGCAGAGGAGATGGCGGATGACATTGGAAAGGAATCCAGAGATAGAGGAGAGGCTGACCGCGGGGATAAGAGAGCCACATGAGGTGACTAAGGGGAGACTGACCCAACAGGTGAGGGAACAATAGACACTGACAACAAAGAAGGTAAAGAGAAGCAAATGGGTGAGAAAAAAGTTCTACCGGCACATCAGGCACTGAGGGTGAGCCCGAGCTAGGAGGATCCTCCCCAACCAAAAGAGCTGATACAGGACAGACGGGGAGACATGACAATGAAGATCACAAAGAAAGACCGACTCAAAGAATAGGATATCATGCGACTCGACAATACAATGATCCTGGGGATCGCAAAAGCGCCTGGCCTTGGACTCTGCAAAGATGAATGCGAGGAGACAACTTACCCTTGCAAACATCCTTTGGAAGCAAGGCGGCAATGATGCAGCCCCAGATCAAAGCAGGGCAAAGGTCGGCACAATGGCCATGCCACCTCTTGTGTGACAGACCGTGGGAGAGGATCGTGAGGAACACGGTTCGAGACTTAGGTCATATACCCTACTGCTCTTGGATTTCGATATTAATGGTTTTTCAAGTTGATTGAATGCGATACACTTTTTCGTTCAATGAATTCTACCTACCATATAAATAATTGAACTCGAATTTCATGTGAAAGGCTAAGGGATTTCAAACTTCAATGGTGTTTTTCTCCATATAAAACGTTGAAATCAAGGTAACATTTGATGCAGATTCGATCATTAAGGACTACCAAAATTATTCAAACCTGAAAAATCTCGTCTAATTCATAGATTTTACAATTCGTAGTTTTCCATTCGTTGAAATCCAAGAGCAGTAGGGTAGCTCATCGATTCAAAGGTGAAGAGCGGAGACAGATTGAACTCAGGGAGCAGGACACGCACATTGTCAATGATCGCATGGTTCCAATGCTTGGACATCCCATTTTGCTACGAAGTGTAGGGGACATTGAGTTCAGTACGTACCCCACGTGGCTCAAGACGGTAAGAAGTATGCCTCACAAACTGACCACAACAGTCATTGCAAAAGACACATAGGGATCACTGAGAATCATGTTCGGCATGAAGAAGCCAAGTGTTGAGGAAAGAGCAAACATTGCTCTTCTAACAAAGAGTGAAAACCCATTAATGTCAAGATAACTTATCAATGAGGCAAAGGACATAACAACCTTGTCCCCCGAGGAAGTCATGGGATAGTGGTGTCATGATTTCTAGGTGTACAAAGTGGAGGAGATGCATGGATTAGCTGTCAGAGGAGGAGAACGGGGAGTGGTGCATCTTACCTTTGACACAATCAAGGCAATCAGAGGAGCAAGACAGCGGAAAAGAATCACAGTCAAGGCCAAGTGTGGGCTACAGACGGAGCTGGTAATGGAGTCAGTGTGCACATGACCAAGGCAGCGATGCAAACGGCGAACATGATCGGGTGAGAGTGAGGGAGGGACATGAACAAGAGTATTGTTGGCAGAGGGCGGAAGGAACAATGACATGT
Source organism: Penium margaritaceum (assembly GCA_023375785.1). NCBI lineage: Eukaryota > Viridiplantae > Streptophyta > Zygnematophyceae > Desmidiales > Peniaceae > Penium > Penium margaritaceum. The sequence goes on from SZWC01001489.1 coordinate 170,703, forward strand.
GGTACAACCGCACACAACAAGCACCATGCAAGACATCGCAACCAGCCGGATGCAAGGAGACCCCGCTAGTATTGCGAGTGGCAGAGAAGTCCATTCCTTTTTTTTCCAGGATACTAACAAACAACAAGCTGACCTCGAGAGAAGGCACATACAGCATGTCAGGTACGTAAAAATTTCCATGAGGACATTTGAAAGGCACAACGCTAACACCTTGGACAGGGAGCATCTGACTTGATCCAATGTGAACAAAACAACAGAGCCAACGAACCGAGTGAAAAATGCAGTGCGGAAGGAAGTCATGTGCGGAGTGGCACAGAACTCAAGGATCCAGATCCCCCAAGACACGCTGATGGACGGGAGAACACCACACGTCGTGATAGTACTGACTGCGGAACAGGCGACATGAAGTGGCTATAGGCAGCAAGACAACGAGGAAGACTGACTGACTACCATAGTTCAATCCAGGGTTCACCCGTTGGCACACTCCCTAGAAGCCTCCCGGACGGGTCCTCATGTAAGACAGAGTGAGATTGACGCATATGACCTGTGGGGCATACAGTCACACTCTCACCTTCTTGATCACAGAGATGCACTAAGTGAGCAAGGAAATGCTCCAGCTAATGCTCGTCCTCAGACGTTGCAGGCGTGGCTTGCTTGGAGGAGACCGATGGGACAAGCGACGACGGCAACGTTACATAGGAGGGCGATAACCAAGGCAGCGGTACGTACATGGAGGAAGGAGCGTCGATGGGGGAGGGAGCCCCATAGGGTGGCAACCATCCCAAAGGGTAGTAGAATGGAGGAGCAAGGGTGGTCCTCATCATGAAGTGTGCGTGCACCATCGAGGAGGTGGAGTTGGGACAAGGGGTGGAGGACGATGCCAATGAGGAGGACCCAGCAGTGCGGGCCCAGTGAGCACGCACCACAGTGGCCAAGCCTACATTGTAGAGACGTGCAAAACACTTGTGGGAACTGTGCTTGCTCGACCCACAGTTCGAGCAGAAGATGGAGCGATCGGTGTGTGAGAGACATCCTCTTTCTTCTTGTCCTTGCCTTTGCCGGCTCTGCCTTTGTCCCGGCTGTAGCCCTGTGCGGCATGGGTGCCTGCACCAAGAGTGGAAGGCAACAAGAAAGAAGAGGAGGCAGAGGAGGATGGAGGAGGGGAGGTAGTGAGAGCCACGGCACCGGTGACAGGGAAGGCGTGCAGGAGGCGGTTGTCATGTAGGCTGGTCCAACAAGCATGAAGTCGCTCTGCAACAAAGTCCAAGAGAGCACCGATCCCCAGTGGAGACTTTGGGGGAACCAGCTGGGCGGCTAGACGTACAAGCTCATCCACCTTGACGTCGCGGAGGAGGTGAGAGAGCTCTAGAATGAGACCATTCACCATGTTGATGATGGCAGAGAGCTGACGGGGTGCTGCATCCTTGAGCTCACAAAGGAGCTTGATGCTACGGGCCCAGTAGACGTCCGTAGCCTCATTCGGGTGTATCAGTAAGGTGTTGAACTTGAAAATCACGGCACTTTGGATGGCCTAGCCAGTGATGGTGGAGCGAGGACACATAAAGGCACAAACACCGAGATGGTTAGTAACAATGCCAATGGTGGGGCCGACATTGTTGGTGCCAATGTCGTCAATGAGATGTTCAAGCGCAACAGCAAGGAGGGCGCACATGGCACGTGTAGAATCAGAGGGAACAAGTATGAAGGGAGGATTAGAAAAAGGGTCAGTGGAAGTAATACTCTCAGAGGTGATCCCCCTAGGCCCTGGCGCTAAAGCGCATGATCCAAGTGGAGGAGACAAGACCAGGGGTGAGCAAAGGAGGATGGGAGAAGAAGTCATGCTGGCGTGGTGCAATTGTAGTGTGCACAGTGGTAGTGGAGGAGGTGTAGCTAGACAAGGTGGATGTATTGGGGTTGGTGGAAGAAAAACCAAAGGTGTTTGATGCTTTGGTAGGCGCGGTAGGGGTGGCAGAGAGGGGTGCAGTAGGCAAGCACGCAAGAACCATCACGTCAACCTGATGAGCAAGCTTAGCGTGATTGTTTGCTTGCGCTTGGAGGCACTCCTCTGTTACATGTTCAGCTACGCGAGCAGAACACAGCTCACATTGTAGTTTTGCGATGATTGACTTATTGTCACTAGGCATGACGATGAACGAATCTACCAAAAAGAAAAAAATGGCAGAGTTCTCCCCGTCCCAGTGTGCATGGGAAAATCAGAAAGGGGTGAAGAACTAACATTTTCTGTGCTGCACAACCGTCCAACCCAAAAGAAACACCCCAGAAATAACGGAGAATAGATTAGGTAAGAGGGAATAGGTGCCATGCATTCTATGAAAGGCAGCGAGAGGCAGCAAAGAGTGGTTGAATGCATGTAATCACATCGGCTGCGAGGATGGAGAAGGAAGACATGAGGGAGATTCCAATACAAATCCCCCTTGACAATGTTGCAACACTTAGGCTCAAGCTGTTGTTGTGGTGGAGGTGAGAGCAACAACGGAAGTATGGATGACAGAGCGTTATGCTGTCTCTACAGCAACAGTCACTATCGTGGAGATGCGAATGGCTCATGCTACAGAGGCAACAGTAGATGCTGCAGATGCGGCTGGAGAGGCCACCTTGGCTGCAGCAACAGACAACTGTTGTGCAAGATTAGTAGCTGTTGCTGCCACCGGTCCAAGTGTCATTGCAGCCTCGGTGTAGGCCTTTGTGGGATGACCGGTGCATGTTGTAGTAGGTGCACGTGCCGCGAGTGCTGCCACAATGAAGGTGGCAGAAGTTGAGGCCGCTGCACGAGTGACACCTCCTACTACCCCAGCAAACGCAAGCATGTACTGAGCAGTTGGGAAAAGTGCCTCCTCGTCGAACCCAGCTACCGCTGCGCTAGCTGAGGTACTACCGCCACAGTGGCTATTGGACGGGGAGTGTCTTACCACATTTGGAAGAGGTTGGAGTGGCGTCGAGGGTGCTCTGGTGTGCTGTGCCGAGGACCGGTTGTCAATGGTAGACTTCTGGCGAGTGTACTCACGGGTATCGTAGGAAGAGTCCCATGAGTCTGCTACGAGCTCCAGTGGCTACTCTAGGTTCGTGGTTCGGTACTAGCCAGCGGTGCTACTCTCCCCATAGCTGTTGCCGTTGATGCTAAAGGCAATGTTGTTTTTTTTTTTGCTATTGCTGCAGTCACTGATGCCGTACCTACCCTAATGATCATTAAATTTTATTGTTTAGCTCGAGCTAATTGAGGTCTCCTTGAATTTGACAGGGGTTCAACATAGGTGGTAGTACCTTCAAATCCAATGAATCTTGATAGGTGGTACGTTGTATTCGACGAACATGCTAGGTCAAATTTACGGTGGAACTTTTATTTCGATGTGCAATCATCACTTTCCGGCTGTGAACGGTGTGCGTTGCCCGCTAGAGGCAAAAATTGTCATGGTTGGCCTGACAGATCGCGTGAACACGCAGGCGATCTGCCATGCCACCTGTCGCCACCAGTCCACGTGGTCCATTTGGACCTCGTGGACTGAGACAAGAGTGCAATTGGCATGATTCGGCGCTGAAAATCACCAGACCATGCCTCGTGCACTTGAGGTCGAGCTGTCTCCGGTGAGAAACTGGGGATATCCTTACCTTTGGCTCGCCGATCACAAAACAAGAAAACAGGCAATCCCATGACAAAATGTCACTAGTCACACCTGAATTCTGATGTTTTTGTTTTCAAACTATTTTAGTGGAACCTTCGAATTTGGCGAAAAATGAAATTCGACAAAAGAAACCCTCACAAAAAAACAATGTTATCGAATATCAAGACCAGTAGGGTACGTTTGCTCGTGACAAAGCTGCTATCTCTGTTGATGCCCTTGCTGCCGGGCGTCAGCCACGACCAATGGTTGGCCGTTGGAGAGTAATTGGCCGACATGTGTCCGCTTGACCACAACGCAAGTAGAAGATGCCACTTGCGGGATCGGGGCAGCTTGCAGTGGCTGACTGCCAATGTTGGTGGTTGTAGTTGGGAAGAAGGTGCTAAAGCTGCCTCTCAGAGGATGGCAAAGCCGCTGGCAAGAGAGCCAAGACTAGGGGGTCCGTAGGGGCATGTCTTTGTTCATCCTCAGTGCATGCCGGCTGCCGCTGCTCGATCTGCTAAAGCGGTGGCAAGGGTGGCAGCGACCATCTTGGCCCTAGATCGTAGGTAATGCGACTCATCATTATCCCTCTTATGCGTAGATTCTCTCTCCCCTGCTCTGATACCAATGGATAGACAAAGGGGGTGAGAAAGGAGAACCAGGAATAAAAGAAAGCAAGAACTTTGTCACAATAGGGCAGACGCCATGGAACCGGCTGAGGTGACATGTTCTTCACGACAAAGCTGGGAGATAGAGATAGAGGAGGCATGTACCGTAGGGCAAACTCCCCACGGTCAGGTGAGTTGCAAATTCACCTTCAACTTTGGGTTTTGCTCAGGGCGTGGCTCGAACCACACCTCCTTATCCACATGCCTGATTATACTGCACAATCTAGCAGCATTATGCATAGGAGAGCAAACACTGGCTATCAAAGTCCAGCGATACCCCCCCCCCCCCCCCAAATAACATGAAGCCATATAAGTACAACCTAGAGGTTACACACGGATGCATGCAAGTCTCATATAGCAGATTCCATATAATCCCATTCTCAAGGTTCATGGAAACCCGGGGCCCAACTTGTTGGCAGCCTTGACCCCCTAACGATCTCTGTGTCTCCTCGACCACTGGCATCACCATCAGGTGGTACGCTGTCCTGTGTCGCGTGGCTCATCAGCCACGTGCAAATGTGATGTGTGTACAGCCAGCCTAGAGGTCAAAATGTGACACTGACACACCAATAGCCCCGGTGTTTTGTTCCAAGAGGTTCTGAAACGTTTGACCACATTTCAGCATGGTCAAGAGAAGTGTTGTGAACTGTATTGATGTTTCTTTTATTTCCATGACATACACGAGTTTTTAAACTTTGTGCGTGGATGTTAATGTCATTACCTTTATAGCCCACCGCGCGATGACTTCAGGATTTTCATGTCGTTTAGCTGTAGACATTTTGGCCAACTACCCGACGTCTAGTATTGCGTTCGCAAGGTTCCTGACAACTTCGACTAGCTTCCAGAAGGGTCGACAAAGCATTGCAAACTATCGTATATCCATGTTTCGATATTTTCCGGCCGACTTCTCGAAGGTGTTGGATCTTTGTAAAATCGCTCCTCAATATTTCCGAAGCCCCCCAAATTCTCCGCGAAGGTTCTCGAAACAACTATTTTGGGCGCAATCTAGCACGTGTCGTTCGACTCGAGCTCCAAGGACCCAACATATGTCTCATTCTCATTCTCGGCATTATATATATATGTGCACTTACTTGACACTTGTCATAAAAGTACACTTACTACTTAACAAAAGTTAGCCATTTGTCCCAAATCCTTGAGTCCTCTTTTGTCATTGACCGCATCGCTGTGAACTACATACACCCCGCTCAGCGTAACAGTTTTGATGCTATTGGACGACTTTTCGATGGCACTAGTCATTTATGAAAACTGCGCATAGAGATTCTTGAAGCCCTCCAGCTTGTCGGCGGAACTTCTCGAAGCGACCACTTAGGGTGCGACCTCACACGCGTAGCTCGGTGCGAGGGCCGAGGACCCACATGTGCTTCATTGTGGACCTTTTGACACTTTTCATCAAGGGCAGAGTGACTATATACCCCAAGTTTCGCAAAATAAGCCCCATCCGCCCCTTCATTGGCACGATAAGCCCCATTCGCCCCTCCGCCAGACCGATGAGCCCGATTCGCCCCTCCATCGGGACGATAAGCCCGATCCGCCCCTCCGCGAGTCCGATAAGCCTCATTCACCCCTCCGCCAGCATGATAAGCCTCATTCGCCCCTAACCATGAACAATAAACCCCATATGCCCCTTGCAATTGTCGAAGTCGTCATGTGACGGCATCTGGTTCATTTTTCTACGGGAGAAGGGTGTCCTCATTTCTTTTTCACTTTTCCCACAATTTGCGCCTCCATTCGTACAACCACGCCGCATGCATGTACTCGATACTAGTACTTTACTATGAAGTTGACAACGAAAATGTTCTGGTGCTTGACAATGTGCGGTTCAGTGTCCTTCATTTGCTTGTTAACTGGGGGTATCCTTTCATTCTTAAAGTATTTCAAGGACTCGGAGTTTCCGTCAAACCACACACCGCACGTCTGCATGGCCGTCTTACTAGCACATGCAATGTCCTCGTAACGTCAAAACACTCCCTGAGGATCCTCGGCCCTGAGCTGGCATGGTTCATGCACCGGCATCCAAACGTCATGCCGCGCCTAACAGCTGTATGGCCAATGTAGCAAGCCATAAGCGGGCCAATTACATTGCGCCGCTGGACCAGTCGACAGCTGTCCGTGTTGCAACTTCCGCGGCACGCCATGACGAGCTGCCAATGACATGTCGCTGTCACATCCTTTCAACCGGCGGTGGCTATGGGCATGCCGTTGGGTACCCAAAACCATGGTGTACTATTAGTTGTAGGCAGACAGGTGATGACATGCATTACAGTCACGAAGTATGTGCATGAAGAGGGGTATCGGCAGACAGTACCCTCATCCTACATGTACACCTATCCTCGGATTGTCCGCCACCTACACCAATTGTTGCGGCAGGGTACGTGTGGAGTTTCATCCATTTTCAATCAATGTTGCGTCGGCGTTGTTGACGCCGTCACCGCTCCCTCTAATGATGTTGATTCTGCTGCTACATCCTTCATGAAGGCGGAATGGTGGACGACCAAGTCGTCGAGGACGCCGGTAAGCCTAATGAGGAGGGTAGATGGGATAAATAGGATGATGACGAAGTACCCACCGTTTTGGATGGCTTCCCTAGAACACGCTTGGCTTGTTGCCATGCAACCAAGTCCTGAAGAGAACGCTGCTCGGTCTGCTGACGGACCTGCACCGCGGTGGTACCTCGATAACCCTCCGCCGAGCAACCCATCAGGCGCGTTTGAAGATGTTATGTTTTGGTTGACTCGGGATTGGAACGATGATTGGTGGTCCCGACGGTTAGACGAGTGGGTCGCCCTCCCACAGAACCAACTCCCGGATGAACCATCTCGTGCTCCCAGGTCCCCCGATGTCCGGGAAGCCGGACCGGTTAGGTTTAGCATGGGGCGCACCACATGGCCACCTTGGTAATGCTCACTTTATGCCCATGATGCATCACGTGTCTCGTTTTCTTAGGAAGACGGAGACAGTGCATGGAAGTAGAGGTTCCTCTTCTTGGTTTTGCATGGACTCCATTTGTAACCCGTGCTCTCCCATGTCATTTTATGCTATGTTGTCATGGACAGGCGATTCGGACGACGAACCATGTCACAGCCCAAAGAAGCACAAGGGGATGCCAAAGGAGTTGGAAGAGGGTATGTTGTTTGACAACATGGACGCAGCCCGGGCGTTTGTGGAGGACTACGTGGTTGACAACCGCTTCGGACTGGAGTGGGTGCGCAGTGAGCCCGCCAGATTCCACTTGACGTGCACCGAGGCCAAGAACAAGGGTTGTACCTGGCTCATGCGCGCACGTGTGACAAGCAAGTTTGGTGCCGTGACTGTGTCCCACTACGCCGACGGACACAAGTGTGTCCCCAACATTGGCCGCGGTAATCCGGCCCGCCAGAAGGGGTGGGTGGCCCGCAAAATTGGCAAAGCACTACAGCGCATCCCCAATGCGTCTACAGCCACCTTGCGGCAGGTACTCCACGAGCGGACCGGCATCAACATCTCCAACAACACACTCTACCGCGCAAAGAAACAGGCCCAAGAAAACTTGATGGGCAAGAAAACCGACATGTGGAGTCTCTTTCCATCTTACATCGATGAGGTACGCAAACATGCTCGCTTGGAACCTTGAAGAAAGCAGTGTTCATTCAACTTTCACTTCTATTGACTTGTGTACATCCATTTCGTGCGTGCAGTTGAGACGCGTTGACCCACAAACCCACGCGGTCACGCACAAGGACAAGAACGGTGCTTTCTTGTAGGCGTTCGTTGCTCCAGGGACTGCCAGGATTGGTTTCCGGCACAGTCACCGCATTCTGACCATGGATGCAACGTTTTTGAAAAGGGGGCATAAGCGAACTCTGCTGCTTGCCCAATTGTTTTACGCCAATGACCACGCAGTGCCCATAGCGTGGGTACTGGCACCGACCGAGGACGAGAGGGGTTGGAACTTTTTTTGCGCACAGGTTGCACTCGCGTATCCCACTGCTGCTCTGCCTGGGACATGCATCATCACCGACAGAGAGAAGGGCCTGTAGAAAAGGGTGAAGAAGCACCTAAGTGGTGCAACACACACGTTCCGCGTATGGCACTTTTGCGGGAATGTCCGCATGGCCTACGGGAAGAAAGCCGCACACTGGGCATGGAAGTGTGCGCATGCGCTCAATGTCGACCAGTGGCAAAAGGCAACAACCCACCTGCGGCAAGTGATTGCATTTGCCTACACATATCTATTTGGCAGGCCAGGTGGGGATGGGTTTGTGGTCGGGGGTGTACCTCTGGAGAAATGGACACGTCTCCACATCCCCCTTGGCAGGGGAGGCCACACCACCTTCAACGCAGTAGAGAGCTGGAACGCACGCATCGCCGCGTACCGCAAGATGTATCCATACTACTGTTTTGTGAGCATCTTACCCTTTGTGCAGCGCATGTTTTGTGCTTGGCATGCCCAAGCGGAAGCTGTGCAGACGTCCTTGGCCCTTGTCCAAGCCGACCGACTGCTCAACTGCCTAGCGGTGGCACGTGAGTACAATGTGACTGAGGAGGGTCCAAACACTGCAACTGTGGATGGACCAACCAACAATCCCCGACAGGTAGACCTCTTGGAGAAGACTTACAGTTGTGGCAGGTGGAAGGAGTTTGGAATGCCATGTCATCATGCTTGCGCTTTCCTGCTCGTGAAGCGCATCAACGCAGAGAACCTTGTCAACCCTGGACTCACGCGCATGGTGTTCCGACGTGCATACAACAACCCCATCCCCTCGCTGGTGGTGAAGAACATTGTGTTGAACCATAGTGGTTGCAACCGAAACCAAGGCGTGGGAAGGGACGCCTGCATAGTGCAAGGAAAGACAGTGAGATGATGCGGAAGAAAAACTTCATTTGTCCACGGTGTGGGCAAAAAGGCCACGCAAGGACACGCTGCAAAAACCTGCCTGCTCCAAGTCCTGCACATGCCGCAGTAAGGGGATACGATGGACGTCTAGAGGCTGCTGCTGCACGGGCCGCAGCATCCTTGGAGGCACATGCAATTGCCTCCACAGCTGTGGATGCTCCACTTGCAGCGTATGCCAGTGGTGACGTGGAGTACGATCCCGAGGCTCCGCCCCGGGATGAACAGGATGATGATGATGTTGGTGCTGAAAGTGATGACTCTGGTGCATACTCCCCTCCTCTTGGTGATGATAGTGAGACGGTGACGTAGGATGAGCACACCCAGCAATTGGATGAGGAGGAGAGAGAGTGGCAGGAGATGTACGAGGAGGAGCCATAGGAGGCAGAGTGAGGTACGTACTTGTTCTGTTTGTCGTCTTGCCCCGTTATTCACATTTTCACGGAACTCTCATCGGTTAAAGGTGTTTGTCATGACTACTACCTGGTTTTGTTCATGTGCAGGATGAAGTTTGCTGGACTATGGAGGTTGAGCACACCATAGTGAGAGGCGGCTCACAGCTCACCCGGAGAGGGGGGTTTCGGGTTAGGCAGAAGGTCAGAGTTAGGCTTAGACACTGTAGTTCATTGCATGTGGGGAGGGGGGCCAGTAGTGTGTATGTTCCGAGAAGCAGACATGGCTGCCAAGATTCAGACAATGAGGCCGACGTCTTCTACAATGCTGAGCACTGTCAGCCATGGGAGCAATTGTGTATTGTCAGTGACATTGTTCATTTTCTCCGGGGATTGAGTCGTGAACTCTTCGAGGAAATTACGTACCCCACGTTCACTGTCTATGGTGTTTAGTGTTTGACATCTCCTTAATTGATTGTACTCAATCCAATTCCCTTGTGCAAGGTTGGTCATTTCAAGTGCCAACTTCATTACCAAGTACTGCCAAAAGTAGGTGAAGTGTACTTTTGAGTGTTCATAAGGTAATGCTTATGACGTAAAGACTGGTCATAGCGTTCAAATGACTGTTTCTCTTTCAACATCATAGGAATAAGCCAAAATCCATGTCATACTTTCATAAGGATAACCTTCACGTACCAAGTAGAAACAAAAGACATGACACCGTCTGTTATAGGCTGCACAACCACCACATGGGTGAGAAAGTGCGTAGAAGCTTCCTAGCAACACGGCCGCTGACCGGGCGTCAGTGCCTAGTCAGACGGTGACGACAGTCACAGGTCGTGCACACAATGGCTAGGGTTTGGCTAGGAGACACAAGTCAAAGTGTCAGAATGCTTCAATATAGCATGTGCAGAGAGAAATGACAACTGACAGGTCCAAGGCATAAATACCTGCCGCGGCGCACGGCGGGTGTCGCACGCGGCAGTCCAAGAGCTGTCCTAAAACCGGCCCAAAAACACTGTTTTGGCCGTAACTCTGCGCACACATGTCAAAATCCTACGCCGTCTGAACCTAGACGTGCAGAATCAAAAGACGCACGCAACGACTAGTCACATGCATGCATCCATCGACTGACAGCGAGTATTCAATGCAAAAACATGCAAATGGGCCTCATGCCCAGTCCGCCGAAAGGCGCCTGCAAGACGTAGAAGGCACATCAAGGAGTCCCGGTGACATCTGGGGCTCTAGCACAGTGGTCGGTCAGCTCCAGACGGGTAGTCCGCCGCCTGTCGTTGCACCGGTGTCACCAGGGCCGCCTGCCTCAGGGATCTGCACGAGTATGGACACGGCCGAGTGGTCACAGTAAGCTGTACAGGAACGACACAAAGCACAACACTCCCCCATGACCCGATGGTACGCATGTCCATACGCGTGCAGCACTGGTACAACCACATAGTGAGTGACACAGACAGATGAGACGGTAACGTACATCCCACACTCAACCACTGTCACGCACGGGGCGAAGCCCAACAAAACGAATGGCCACCAGGAACTTTCCGCAGGCAAGTGCCTTCGTCAAGAAATCAGCTCGCTGCAAGTCAGTGCCAACCCACATGATGGAGATGACGCGTCGCTCCACCAGATCACGAACAAAGTGATGCTCAACCGCAATGTACTTTGTGGGAGCATGAAAAACACCAAAGTTCTCCGCGATGGCGAGAGCACTCTGGTTGTCGCAACGCAGCACAATGGCGGGTACTGACTGCCCAAGCTCAAGAAACAAGCGCTGCAGCCAAACTGCCTTAGCAGCCCCTGCCCCCAAAGCCACATACTCTGCCTCCGACGAGCTACGTGCGATGTAGCCCCGCTTCCCGCTTCGCCANGAGAACTGAGCGAGGAGGTTGACGGCGAACACGATATAGGACGCGTGGTAGTGGTCAGGTACATTAGAGATCCGATGAGACGGAGGTACAAGGTCACGTCCACTGTCTCCCCCAGCTGTGTAGGGTCATCCACCTTCAGGGCATCCTGCCCATCAGGTGTGAGTGGTGTGGAAGCAGTGGGCACTGCACCAAGGAGATCGCTAAAGCGCTCCCCCACGACTCATGCGTATCGGGCCTAATGCAGGAACAGTGTCCGATGTGTGCGATCTCGCACAATCTCCATACCAAGGAACACCGATGCAAGACCGAGGTCCTTCATCCTGTAGGCGGTCTGCAGGACAGCCTTGGCCTCCCCATGGCCTCCAGCGACGGAGACGCGATCAGAAGGTCATCAACATAGAACAGGATGGCGGTAAACCGCTCGGGTGTCGGTAGGATGAAGAGTGAGGGGTCTGCCTCGCTCTGTACGTATCCTGCGCGAGTCAAGGTGCCAGTGATCTCCCGGTTCCAACACCGTGGAGACTGCTTGAGGCCGTATAAGGACTTGCGCAAGCGCCAGACCTTGTCACCTTCCTCAAAGCCAGGTGGCTGAGCCACGTAGATCTCCTCATCCAAAGAGCCATGGAGGAACGCGTTGTTCGCATCCATCTGGTGTAGTTCCCAGTCATGCTGAGGTACTACACCGAACAGAGCTCGTGCTGAGGTCATGCGACCGACAGGGGCAAAGGTGTCAGTGTAATCAACTCCCTCAATCTGAGAGAACCCCTTGACGACCAAGCGGGCCTTGTAGCATTCCAGTGAGCCATCTGGCTTCAATTTCTTGTGAAAGACCCACTTAACCTGAATCGCCTTCCTCCCAGGGGGAAGGTCGACCAGCTCGTAGACTCTGTGCTCTCGGATAGCACGAAGCTCATCCTTGAAGCAGCTCGCCAGGCATCAGCATCCTGTGATGAGAAAGCCTCCCTCAATGTGCCCGGGTCCGGCGCCATTGAGGGGGAACTCTGCGTGGCAAGTGCACACGCCTCAGTGTCTGGCCTGACGGCCACGAGATCAGCTGCTGCGTCACAAGCGATATGGAACTCGCGAGTGACCAGGTCGTGCCCTATGGGGCATGCTGGGTGTACCTCTGAAAGCTCAGTGCGGACACTCAGGCCTAAGGCCTTTGTGCCTGGATCACCGCTCGCGATGCTGCGAGAGGAACGTCTGGGTCCGGAACCCGACGCTCGCTGAGCTCCAGAATCCAGTGGTCGAAGGCGACCACCGGGCTCACGGGAGTAACCGGAGGTCGAGGGGCGCACCTCAGGCTCAGGAACAGGTACGACCACAGGGACAGGTACGACCACAGCTGGTNGCTGGGTGTACCTCTGAAAGCTCAGTGCGGACACTCAGGCCTAAGGCCTTTGTGCCTGGATCACCGCTCGCGATGCTGCGAGAGGAACGTCTGGGTCCGGAACCCGACGCTCGCTGAGCTCCAGAATCCAGTGGTCGAAGGCGACCAACGGGCTCACGGGAGTAACCGGAGGTCGAGGGGCGCACCTCAGGCTCAGGAACAGGTACGACCACAGGGACAGGTACGACCACAGCTGGTGAGGGCTGAGACGAGGCAGTCGGAGATGCCGTGCGCGGAGATGCGTGTGTGGGGGACAGTGAGTTGGGGATGACAGCGGGCAAGGCTGGCCCGGACACTGAGACCGGAGTGTCAGCCGACGTAGAGACAGGAGTGGGCTGGGCTGGGTCAGACGCTGGAACAGGGGTGCTAGTGGACACAGAGGGTGATGCAGGAGGAAGCGTGGGAGCAACGGTACCTGTGGGGTGCGAAGCAGGCTGGACAGGTGGGATCTCTGGACCAACGGCAATGATAGCCGGATCATCAAGTGCTGGAGATCGAGAGGGGACTCGAGCGGAAACATCAGCCTGGCGAGGAATGGTCGCTGGTGAAGAGGTCTCCCCCATCCGCCGAGGACCCTCACAGGAAGAGACATGAGATGCAGAGAGCGCTGTGATCGAAGTCAGATCCCGGTATGTGAGTGACTCAAAAAATAGCGCGTCACGGGACTCAATGACACGACGGCGAGTGGGGTACCAAAAACGCCAGGCCTTCGACCGCGGGGAGATGCCGATGAAGGCACACAAGCGACCCCGTGGGGAGACCTTGGACCCCTGCTGGTCCTCGGTGTACCATACGGAGGCAAGGGATCCCCAGACGCGTGCAAGATGAAGATCGGCACGGTGGCCAAACCAGAGCTCGTACGGTGTAACATGATCCGGAAGCGGACCATGCGGGAGGCGGTTCAGACCCAAGTCATGTAGGCAGAGCCCTCGAATGCGAAGGACTCTGGGAGACCGCACTCAGACCGCATGGCGCGGACCGCATCCTCCATGGTGCGGTTCCAGCGCTCAGATACACCATTGTGCTATGGGGTAGCAGGAGCAGAGACCTGGTGAAAAATGTCGTGCTCAGCAAAGAAGGAGTCCATCTCGCCGAGGAACTCGCCACCCCGATCCGAGCGAAAGGTATGTAGCCTGTGGCGAGACTGACGCTCAGCCATCACGAGCCAGAGCCGAACCGCAAGGGCGGCGGCGCTAATCTGACGCAGACTGTAGACCCACCGCATTCGGGTGAAGTCATCGGTCAACGTCAGAACATACCGGCCCCTCTCGGACAGCGACTCGACCGGGAGAGGACCAAGCAGGTCCAAGTGGACCAACTCGAGGGGCCTCAGCACTCGGGAACGCGAATCAGGGTAAGTGCACTGGTGCATCTTACCCTGAGCGCAAAAAAGACAGTCGGTCTTGGGTGGCTTCTCGAAAGAAGCCTCGTCAAGACCAAGAGCGGGCTGTGTCCGGATGGGCTTCGACACAGTGTCGGAGCCCACATGACACAGACGTCGGTGAAGCAACCGCTGGTGTTCCGGGGATAGAACACCAGTGACAAAAACGCGACCAGAGAAGGTGGGAGAGCAAGGGGAGGAGGGCCGAGCAATGCGGTACAAATCATCTACGACTGAAGCACGCAAGACAATGCTACGGGTGTCAAGAGCAGTCACAATCGCTGAGTCAGCGGTACGCTCAACAGAGAGACCCATCAGAGTGCAGGCACGCAGAGATAGCAAACTGAGCTCAAGATCAGGCACAAAAAGCACGTCAGAGAGATACAGGGGACCAGACGGACCATCAAAGCATACAACCCCAACACCGTGAACCGGTAAGGACTGACCAAAACCTGTACGAACAGAACAGACAGTCGTGACAGGACCAAGTACCACAAAGTCACTACGACGGCACGTCATGTGGTGGGTGGAACCGGAATCAATGATCCAAGTGCCACCGGAGTCACGACTGGTGGATGTCACTGTACAACGAGCAATAGAACACTCGGCATCAGAGGGAGGCTGAGCCGTCAGTGGGAAGGAACGACGTACATCACGAAGGTGAGACTTATGAATCCAGTCAGTGTAGTTAGGCCCATCATCATCACATGCGGACTGTGCTCCCCCACACGTGTCATCACGAGTCACGAGGACAGATGAACAAGTAGTTTGTGACCCACTCGACGATGACAACACACTCGCACCTCCCTGAAAGCAAAGCGCTAGAAGATGACGAAGCTCGGCGATGGTGCGGTCACGTGGGTCTGGATCACTGCTGCTCGCCGGTGAGGATGCAGGAACAGCTGCAGTCGTAGTCGCCGCACGTCCAGAGGAGTGTGCGGTCGACGTGCCACACGCGGTGCG